>OX375884.1:60604048-60760978 GCA_947359465.1 Metellina segmentata | reverse complement strand
TATATATATATATATATATATATATATATATATATATATATATATATATATATATATATATATATATATATATATATATATATATTATTTACGAACCTGATAACGGAAAAAAAATATTATCTGCATTTCAGGTTAGATGTGATAAAACTCCACAAATTACAAAAGTGTTCGAATTATGCATTTAGAATTCATTACTATTATTGTTTCTATAAAAATGCATAGAACCAATTGAATTTATAAAAAACAGAAGATAATGTGTATTAAAGTGAACATCTTACACTCAGAACAAAGCTGCCACCAAGAAGGAAGAATACAATGACCTTGAAATTTGAACGCTTAAATCATGGGAGGATATGCAAATGATTAGCACTGCACCGAATATGTAAATCAGGTGGGCCAATAAAACCCCAGTAAGCAGTACAGAAAGGGAAAACAAATAAACGGTTTGAAATGCTTTGTCGGTCTTACTGGGTATAGGAAGCTTAATTATGCCTCGTCGAAAAATATTGGTGTCATATCATAGAATTTTATAAGTTGATGAGGAATAACTGCGGCATCGATACTGTGGATTACCCGTTCCTAGAAATTTGTGCTCGTGTTGGACGCAGTTAAGCCACAGTGATGAGATAATGGAATCGGTGGGTCAGAAGACTGAAGCTTAAGTATGCAGCAGTTTTATCAAACCATTCAACTAGAGGACAAACATGTTGTGTGCATAACTATTGCTGATTGTACTGCACCATTCAAAACTGCCACAAGAATTAGGGTGCGTTGCATTACAATCTCTGTCAACACATACAATTCGACGTCGTGTGTAGCAGCGGGGAGTTCGTACATAAATTGCCGAACAAAATGCTAATTTCTTCGCTTTCTGCAAGCCGAAAGGGGCTGTAATTTCAATTGTTTCACCCTTATATATTATGTTATTTGTGTATGAAATATGGCTTTTCTGAAGTTGTACTTCATGGTGCTATATTTTGGATGGCCAGGAATGCATTAACAATATAAGTAACTCAAATTGCATATTAAACAAACAATTTCAAATAGAAACAATTCATCCAAATAGGTAAGAATACCCTTATTACTATTAAGCATAAATGAAAACATATTAAAACACAAGTTCACACGCACAATTTAGTTGATTTAATTGAAAGGCTTCGGGCACCATAATATGGCCACTGCTCAAAATTTTTAGAAACAATTTTCAAAATTTATCAAATTTTGAATTATACTGGTTTATTTACTATTCAAAAGGTCTTGTTTCCTTAAACTTTTAAGGTATTAAGAACCCATTTAAAAAAAATTCGCGCGACATATTTCTATGGATTATTACAATGTTTCCCGGAGCCTTTCAAATGCCAATTCACCGTTACCTTTATGTATAACAAAGAACATTAGAATTGGTGTAATTATGTTAAATACCTTTAAACATTGTGTGCAAATGGTTGTCCACAGTTAAACCTACTGCAAGCGTCTTCCAAAGTTCGATGTTCATCACAGTAAGCTGCGTAATTTAAAAAAAAAGTTAGACTCACCATTTAAAAGCATTTGGAACATAATTACTGCAACGTTAACGTCACATGAAACGCTAAATTAATTTTACAAAGCTCTTAATGAATCTTAATTAAAATACGATACATCTTTAAATTTTAATTAACATCACTTTGGTTTGTGCATCATTGCTGCCGGAATATAATTTTTAATTAAATGTATCTGATGAAATATCATGAACAGCGGGATGTAGTCGTGTTGCTTTATGAGCTGAATAGAGTGCGTGCAAAATTTGAGGAAAAAGGTGTTTTATAGACAATTTAGTGTAAACTTCATCGGGGAAAAACAATCATTTGTTGAAGTTTTCCTGTTTAATTAATAGATCGGCGTTAACTCGATGAAAATTCTTTAAAAAAAACATGGTAGAAGCGATTTTGAAATGTAAACTCAAATAAACTCGACTGGATAATAAATACACTTAGTAAATACATCACAACAATCAAATCAAGAATGTTAATATTTTATTAACTGGCAGTCATTCTTCTTAAAGCATAATTTTAGATTTTCGGGGTTCGCATTTTTATTAAACACCTTAATTAGAGGAGGTGTTCGTGAAATATCATTTGCCTTTTATTCAATATTATATTCAGAGCCCATTTTGTTTTTCCATCACAAGACATTTGTAATTGGATTTCAAAACTTTAAAATGCTATATACTGTGTAAATAATTGAGTTCACAATACAATAAGAGCCATGTTTGAGTGGGGATTCAGGAATCTATTTTCTGAATTTTATTTTAATTGCATTGTATCATTTCGTTGGCAGATATGTTATATGTTAGTGAACGTTTTCAGTTTCAATTAATTAATTGCCATTTAGTGCACATCTGCATACATATTTTTTTTTAATCATTTTTTAAAAAATTCTTATGTTTACAAAGTCTGTCTCTGCTTTTAATAAATGCAAATTATGGGGCTTAAACGTTCCGTAAGTAAACAGTTTACAACCAAACAATAAGTGGTACTGAAATATACAAAATATTCAATGTTTTAATAAAACGAAATGAGATGGGTATTTTAGTGATATAATTCATGATAATAGCTTTTAACACTTAGATTGCCATCTGTTGGCTAAAAATTCGAGCTAAGTCGGACTTCCTCCCAATGGGGCTCGCTTGCATAGAAGCCGCACCCCCCTCGCTTCTTGCCGTCTGCGACGGGCCTGGCACTCATTTGGTCTGCCAGTGTAGGCATAAGAAACAACAACAACAACATTTAGATTCAATTAGAAACTGATGACATTAGAAAATATATTTGATTTACTCATTTTGCATTCGCATCATAAGTATAACAAAATGAAATATAGTATGTTTAGGTCTTATTAAACGTTTGAAACACATTTTCATTTCTACAAGGGCTTAAAATGTATACATGTGTACTATATATATTCTAATACATCATATTTAACCATCCAAGTGTTTTCAACGAGATATCTCGTCCATAAATATATGATGAATTTTGATAATTACGAGGAATCTCGTCAACAAAATACTATCGATGTTTTGATGATGATGAGATAATGTTTGAGATCAACTGCTCAGCTATCCTAATGACGAGATATCGCGTTCATCAAGATATAGTCAGTTATGCTAATGATGAGATACTTCGTCCAGATAACCACAAGGAGGGTTAAATGAACAATATAAATACAAATTCATTCAAAATGTGTTAAAACGTAATTTATATTGATTCAAACCAATGACAAAAAAAGTTAGACATACCCATCTTTCGAATGGCAATTCATTTTAAACTTTTATTTCAAATTTAATTCACCAAGACATTACTTCCCGTGCATACGAAATCCTATTCATCTATAACACCTATTACAGTCAGAAATTCAGTTACAACATTTATCATTCTAGAATTTACCAATTATGCGAATTGTTACAGCTTCTAGTCTGCAAAAGTGGGAAATAAAGTAAATTCATCTCAGAAAAACCAAAGTAAGGAATACGGATGAAAGAAAACATACTTCTAAATGTACTTCGCAAAAAATCCATTCGGATTCCTAAGCACGTAGCAGCGCGAACATGAAATGAATAATTTAAATCAGCCATGCGTGTGTAATATAAAGTTTCGACATGATATTTTATAAATTTAGCTGTTACACTGAGGTGTGATGCGTTATCAAATTTTTAGAAGAGTGATAAGAATGACACAAACCTCAATTCGCGTTCTTTTATTAAAAAGAAAAATGACCAAGGGTAAATAAATATTTCAAGATGCGAGAGGATGTAAAAGGCAACTTTTTTTAAAATAAAAATGCTCAAGTAGTGCATGAAAGTAAGATCTCATGTGTATGGAATCTTCATTTTGGATCCAAGAACTCATATAGTTAAACACTGTTTAATTCTTCAACTCTAACTATGTGGTATCCCATCATTAGCAAAACTAGCCAGATCATGAGTGACTTGATATCTCTCGCCATTAGAGGAAAACTTACCACATCCTGATATTGTAATGATAATATATCTCTTCCAAGATTTGGCCAGTTTTGCCAATGGCAAGGTACTTCTCATTTAAAGCATCATACTACATTTTGTAATTTTAGATTACAAAATTAAAATCATGAGCATTTTCACGTTATATATTTGCTAAAAAGATTAAAATATCGTAATGTATTTCTACTCATCTTGAAAATAACGGTTTAGTGTCTCCTAAAAAATGTCATTTAACAAGTTTCTGCTTAAGCCGACCGTATACACTATTTACACAGGATGTAAGTAAAGCCATGCTGTTATAAAATAGAGACTCAAAGTAGGCGTTAAGCCCAATTGAACTCTAGAATCTAGAAACTAGTTACTATCCACTCTATAGTTACTACTCACTCTATAGTTACTACTCACTATATAGTTACTACTCACTCTATAGTTACTATTCACTCTATAGTTACTACTCACCCTATAGTTACTACTCACTCTATAGTTACTACTCTTTAGTTACTATTCACTCTATAGTTACTACTCCTTAGTTACAATTCACTCTATAGTTACTACTCTTTAATTACTACTCTTTAGTTACTACTCGCTATAGTTATTCACTATCCTTCCTTGATGGAAAAAAAATCTTTTATGTCATATTTGTGGCTATTCTTACCCATGTGATCAAAGCATTTTCCTATAGTACTTGTTTAACATAACTAAACAGTTATTCTTTCGCTACTACATACAACAGCCTGCGCAGTGTATGGTGTTAATTGTAGAACAACTTTTACACATCTATCTGTCACCATTATCTACGAAAGAGAGCACTATAATTTCTAAATTGTCATAAAATTAGGCGGTATTTGTTAAATTGCTTGTATTACTTTTAAGACAGGAATGCGTTTGCCACACCAAGAATATGCAAAAGTTGTCAGAATAATATTAGAACTAAAAATCTTTTTAAAACATCCTTGAGTTGGAAAGTACTCACACGATTGACATTATAGACTGTTCACTTTTATTCAACCATTGAGTTTCCAATGTCTAAACGGAATGGATAAAGTAAATAAAATTACAAGCCGAATAACTTGATGTTGTTCCAATGAGCATCCGAAATTCTTCAAGTCCAATCTCATCATACTTTACTATTTGCTTCGATCAGAGGCATGCAAATGAAGTTGAATATCTGATCACTTCCATTTTCTAGTTGATTCAAATCACTGAAGAAATACTACGTGATTTTGAAAGACTGAATCATCATAACCCTTGAACTTTTACTTCGTAGGGTGCATCACAAAGTTTCTGTCATTACTAAAACTGAATCTCAATTTATTGAATAATTGAAAATCTATCAACAATTATAAGTTATTGAAAATTTTTCTTTCGTAACTAAAAATCCACTTTCTATGTTTCTTAGAAATAGGTAAACTATAATATAAAAATAATCTAATAACACGTTCGGATTTAAAAATAGTTTTCAACTACAATTACCCACACTAATAATCAAATCAGTCAGTAATATTCTGTTAACCCCACGAAATAGAAATTTCATGTTTCAGGTATATAATTCAAATTTTGATGGCTCTTTATAAGGCTATATTAATATTCTATGAAACAGTTCATTATCTATTATTTTGCATTAAAGTTGTGTTAGGTAGTGTCGATAGTTATGAAATTCTTTGTAGAAAAATTTTGGTCAAAGAAACACGCGAGTACAATTTGTCATATAATACTTCCATCCATAAATAAATACAATTAATACACTTACTTTCTCTGTATTGCAGAACATTTGGGTGCTTATCATGAATTATGATACATCTAAAACATTTTTCTTTGCTGTAAATAAAAAGAAATAATTATTAGACTTAAAATAAATCCATAAATATTGAAATATTAACACAATGTAAAAACAACGAAAACATAACGATACCCTCACATTTTTTCAGAAATATATACACAATTAAAAAAAATCTCACTAGTCTCAGACTTTTTAAGGTTTGAACTTATGAACAAAGTCTGGGTACTTTTGGACGTCATAATATGACATGTAAAAGGACAGGGTTAGGAATTTGATTTATTACTTTAAAACGATATCAGTGTATTAGGCACAGAAGACGTAATATCAAAACTACCTTTATCTATTGCAAATAATACAGTAAACTCTTCTTCAATGTATGTCAGTTCCTCCTTGTGTCAACCCCCATCTAAATGTAAAATGCTTTTAACAAAGCCAGCTAGTCAAATCAGTCAACCAGTTGGGATTATTCACACATACCACAGGTATTATGTAGTTGACAATTTTGTAATGCCACTACGACAACCCGTATGGATTATTTCACTTTTGCGTTAACTGGGTATTTTTGATGTAGATCTATTTATTATTAACGTCTTGTACGCAATTCTCAAAATAAAATTTAAATAACATGTCCGATTTTATTTAGCATTTACGTGATACTGAATGTACTTCACGACTTTACGAATGTATCCGCCTCATGCTGCAATCAAACAGTTTTTAACATAACATTAATCGCAAACACATCAGAATACTTATCAGGAAATATGCAAACAATTTAGAATTATTAATACAAATTCGGTTTTCAGGATATCAATATAGTTTCGCAAGTTGAAAAGCAACCGACAATACAAAATGAAATGATTTACAGCATAGCGAAATGGAACGGGTCAAACAGCCGCAGTGATTGAATATGGGGTGAGTGGATTTGCCGGCATTATTCACATAATTGGGTGTGAAGATGGATTTTATTTGGATTATAATTACAGACAGATGCGAAACTGGGAACATCAGACATGTTTTTACACATGTCCATATATTCATGGAATTCAATCCATATACTGTGCAATTGTCGGAAGCAATGGCCATTAATGAAGGAACACCCAATGGGCGGCCATCGGGAACATCAGACATAAAAATGCCAAGAGTGGATGACACTTAAAGGACAAGCTCTTCGATAAAACAAACTGAAAGCTGTAAAATAATTCTTGGTACTTAGCTTCGTCCTCATCACAGTGTGTTCTGCATCAGATACACTCCAGAGCCCAATCGCTGAGTACCACTATCTTGATCTTCCCATCTACGCATATTCGACTCATCACGATACCTGTATATCACCATGATGCTACGTCCACATATTGCATGAAATGTTCACGAACTTAGTGCTTATGTGATCAGTATGTGTGGGACTCGCTTCAGATTTGCATGCATCTTCATTCGATGTAATGATAATCCTCTGTACATTATGCATCTGCCTATATGCAAATGGTCAAATAAATGGATATCTAAATTTACAACACAGTGTACGCCTCTGAAACACAGGGTATATAGTTCAAATTTTGGTCGAGGGTATCATGGTCGCGAAACCGATTTTAATGAAAACCCTTCAAATAGCCATCTCAATTTCTTTTACTGTTTAAAGTATTTTAAAATGTTAGTAGGCGGTGGTTTCATCAAAACAACAGACGTAACTTTATGTTATAGTTTATACCATCTACTCATTTACATGTCATACGGTTACTTAACAAATAATATGAAGCAAGCGCTTAAGTGGTAGGTAGGTAGATAAATTAACGTCGCACTATTACTACACCACGAGCTATTTGTGACGGTCCTTGATGGATCACGAAGTAAAACTCCGATGACAATATCTCGTAGTTTTAAACCACTATAAAATGACGCGGTCAACACTCGAGCTGGCATCCCACTCTCCACATTTCAACACCAAGAAAAAGTGGGGACATTTGAGGCCACTACAGATTTAACGTACACTAGTCCCCAAGTATACGATGGTCATTGCCTGGATCGAATTATTTCGAACTCGCAACCATCCGGCTGCTACCACGATATCCGTATATTTTCTCGAAATCATCGGAATAGTTGTATGAACACCTCAAAACAGACTATACGCGTTATAAGTAAGCACATAAATCAAAGTTACTTAATCGACTGTAATGAAATAGGAATCAAAAAGTTTTAAAATCGCATCGGTGAGGTTCAGTTTACTTATTTGTTTTAAATTGCTGTAAATTGTCTATGTGCAATTCCATATAAGGACATGGGTCCACCTATACATTTTTTTGAAATATTTATGTTTTATAATATTCAATGGTCTACAGCTTTTAGCAGAGCTTAGTTGTATGATATTTAGGTATCTTATTGAAAACGTGGGGTTATCAAGTGCTATGCATTTAAATACAGCAGTGTGATACAAAATCACAGATCTCATAAAGGTTTTTCTCAAAAAATTATATTTATAGTAGACAAAGGTTGCAACTTTTATCACAGAGCTTAATCGAGTCGTACTTGCGTAGCTTAACAGAAATGTTCTAACCAAGTACTATTTAAATGCAGCAGTGCGATATAGTCATGGGTTCATCCTCATAGAAGTTTTTCAAAAAACAAATTATATTTATCATAACCAAAGGGTTGCAGTCTTTATCGCAGAACTTAACCGAATGGGATCTTGTAATTATCCGAACCAAATACTATTGAAATACAGCAGTGTGATAGATCCATCCCCTCATAAAGGTTTTCCTTTCAAAGCCTTTCATTTATCATAGCCAAAGGGGTTCCTGTTTTTATCACAGTTCCTAGTAGATGAGATTTAGGTAGCTAATTGAAAACGTCTGTGTGAGCCAAGTACTATTTAAATACTTCAGTGTGATATAATGCCATAGGTCCATCCTCACAAAAGTTTAAAAAAAACATTTTATTCACCATAGCCAAAGGGAAGCATATTTCATCACGTTGCTTAGGAGATTTGGATTTGGGTAGCTTATGAAGAAACGCCGGCTCCAAGTAGTATTTAAATGCATCAGTGTGATATAATGTCATTGGTCCATCCTCATACAAGGTTTTTCGAAACATTTTATTTATCACAGCAGAACGAGTGCAGTTTTATCGTAGTACTTAGTAGAATGGGATTTGTGTAGCTTATGAAGAAACGTCGGCTCCAAGTAGTATTTAAATACATCAGTGTGACATAATGTCATTGGTCCATCCTCATACAGGGTTTTTCGAAACATTTTATTTATCACAGCAGAACGAGTGCAGTTTTATCATAGTACTTAGTAGAATGGGATTTGGGTAGCTTATGAAGAAACGTCGGCTCCAAGTAGTATTTAAATATATCAGTGTGATATAATGTCATTGGTCCATCCTCATACAGGGTTTTTCGAAACATTTTATTTATCACAGCAGAACGAGTGCAGTTTTATCATAGTACTTAGTAGAATGGGATTTGGGTAGCTTATGAAGAAACGTCGGCTCCAAGTAGTATTTAAATACATCAGTGTGATATAATGTCATTGGTCCATCCTCATACAGGGTTTTTCGAAACATTTTATTTATCACAGCAGAACGAGTGCAGTTTTATCATAGTACTTAGTAGAATGGGATTTGGGTAGCTTATGGAAATCGTTGGCTCCAAGTACTATTTAAATACAGCCGCCCGATAAAAAGTTTCACAAATAAATGCGCCCGATTCCTCTAATTTCCAGTCCCCCATTCCCAGCTCGTATATTTCTTCCTACGGTGATTGCCAGAAAAACGAAAGCCCCTTCTCTAATGTGTGAAGCGCCTTTTGAAGGGCTGCTCTGAATAGATATGCTTTGATAGCTCGCTGTCAGAATTCGGTGTTGAACACGGGGGAAGGGATCGATTACCCCTTCACACTCCAGTACATCTCGTGCCACCGAATATCTCCAGCTCTTACGTTATGAATTGCGAAATTTTCCCGAAGAAAGCTTTTAAAAAGAAGCGTTAATGCCAAGTCGGGGGACGCGATATTCAGAAGTGGGAAGACCATCTCTGCTTACTGCAGCGTGAAATGAAAAATTTCAGCTTCCCTTCCTACATTTCATCTTTAACGCTCAGCGCCCCTCTAACGGATTACTTGGATAACTCCCCTCGCTGTATCTCCATGGAATCTGGGCTATTGAAAAATACAGTATCCGTGCGATCCGTATGAAGTTGTTACCTCACCCCTTAAGCAAACAGAATAAGTGGGGGAGGGCCTGCCACCGAGAAGGAAGGAACTCCTTCCTCCATTTTAATTTCCCTTTCGGACGAAATTGGGACATAAGTTTTTGATACCAGATGGATATCGCCATCTGGACTGCAGTTCACTGAGGGAATAAAGAATGGAAATTTTCTCAACTTCGGTGGAAGAAAAGGGTCCCGGAAAAATCATCAGTTCGGAGGAAAAAGTGAGAGGAAGGAATAAAAATGAAACGGTCTTCGCTCTGGGTTCCTGCTCGGAACTTATCAGATCTCTTGGAATGACAGTGGTGTTCTAAAGATGAGATGTGGAATGCTGCGCCGCGGTTTATGCCCCGCTGGGAAATATATTGTAAAAATTTAAATGCAAAGCAAACTAAAGGAGAATTGCATTCTTGCAGGCTTTCTCTTCGTGACGTTCTGTCCCCAGCAACTGCCGATCTCCTTGATGCAACATTTAAAACCATACAATGTAGGGGGGATGCTGTATGAGAATGATGGGATAGCTTTCCCTCCCAATCAATACAGATAAAGTAGAAAGCCTCCATTACATGAAATCTGCGTCGGAATTAGATTTCATTCAACCGGTGGTAAAGTCATAGAGTAACTTCTAGACAATCATAAAATTCAAAAGGGGGTTTAATAAATCGGAATATTTAACCAATATATAAACACACTGGTTTTTATAGTAATAATACTGGTGTGTGGTATGCAGGGCTCGAAATACCCGGGTGCACAGGTGCATTGTGCACATGAAAATAAAATTGTGCACCTAATTTTTTCCCGCTAGGGGCACGCAGTGCCCCTAACGTTAAAATTAATTTGTTAATTATGTTATTATGTTATTTATTTATTTGTTAATTATGTTATTTTGATGTTTGAACAAAATATTAGTATCTACCTCTCGCTCTAAAGGAACGGAATTGAAATTCCTAAATACACAGTATGCGTAAACCAAATTGTTGGGTCGTAACGGGTTTATACAGGAGGAATGTGTCACTGCTACCAGAAATTTCCGATGATAGAAACGTTTTCCAGCTATCTCTGTTGAAGCGACTGTCGCGACAGTCGAAGGGATAATTTAAATGTTTAAATATTTTTATTTACTATCTATTACTAACCAATATAAACATACCCAACTAATAAAGTAGTTTCTCTTAAAAAAAAGTTGCCCTCGCAGTTGCAGGATTGAAAACTGTGTTGTTTAGTTCGATTCATAGACAGTTTCCCGTGGAAGTACGGATCAGAAAATTACGAAATTAACATGGTTTGTTCTTCATTGTGTTCCCTGGACAATTTTGAAGATTTTTTTCCGATGCGGCTATTAACTTAGAGTTTATTAAGTGTCAAAATTGAAAAAGCGAAATTTCTACAGGGGGTTGGCGAGCGCAAGCGAGCAGTGGGAGGAACCCCTAGTATATTACATTAATGCTCTAATATTACGTTTTTTCTTAAAGGGACACCTAAAATATAACCTGTGCATCTAATTTAAAAACTTAGGTGCACAACGTGTACCTGTATAAAAAAATATATTTCGAGGCCTGTCTTAACATTCCTTGTGGTTTATCGTCCCTTCTAATATTGATGTTCGGTGCTCTTCCAACTGGGCAACCCGGGCCAGAAAGCTAAATGTATTTGAAAGAAAAAATGCTCAGGTAAACACATTATATTTTTCTGTTATTGCGATATAAACATGTCTGACCTGTTAAAAGCAACCTATCAGGGGACGTGCTGGTCTCACGACATGAACACATACGTTCCTAAAGCTTTCCAAGACTTATTGTTGGAAAGAGACCTATTTGTGCATTTGAGCAGGTCTTATGTCCTTAGTTTTGTCTAGGCTGCAATGCGACGTCAGGGGGCATCCCAAACATGGTCTATTTGATTAACATCAGATGACCTTGCTAAGTGTGAATTCAGTATTAACCTTAATTTTTGGACACCTATTTCGATGTGTGGGTGTGTATTATGAATTTACTTACATTTAAACTACAAAAGATGTATTTTCAAGAGTTGCATGGATTTTAAGAAAGTTAATTCAATAAAGTTGCTAAATTCAGCGACATATTCCACAATACAAAATTAATAGTGTTCAGAAAATAAATTCACATAAAAGTGTATGTTAAAAGTATTCAAGTACCACTAAACATAAATTGGAAGACGTAAACTTAAAAACATTTCGTTCAAGCGATGACAAACAAATCCAACTCTACAAGAACTTATACCCATCAACGCGCGTGCTTTAAAAAAAGATTCAAATTAACGCGCATACGACAAAAAAATAAGTAAATACAGGAAACTCCAATATCCGGTATTTTAAATCCTTTCATCTTTTCTATTACCCCGATCTGATTAGAGTTGAATTCCAAACATCAACTTCGCGAACAGTTTCTAATGAGGACTCTGCCGATGTCATCGTTAACGAGAAGTCGACGAATCAGTGACGCCGATGCGTCAAGTGTTGTGCCGTTTCACCTGTCCTAGTCACATATGATTGGCAGATCAATAGATTGCTGACTCCATCAAGCTTGGCACGGCTGAATCCAGACGGTTTCTTTTTTGAGCCAGGTTGGACTCACATCAATTGAATCTTCATTACCTGCAGTATCCGATTCAAAGCTGGGGATTGGAGAAAAATGATGAGTGCCATTAAATATAGCCTTTCGATTAATGACTTCAAAAGTCGCGTCTTTCCGTTTCTGCCTCCCGGTGTCGATTTCTGCATAATGATGCAAGCGGCGGAACGTGTTTATTTCGCAAAAATAAGCCATCGATCTGTTGGGAAGGGAATGACCAACAATGGGGGACGCTGCACGGCATATATGAGTTTTGATGAATGAGACGAGTGGGGAATAAAAATTCAGCGGATGTGTTGACTCAGACACCTTCTATACTGGAAATTATATGGAAATTACTGAAGAAAAGATAAATATCTGAGTAAAAGTTTGCACGCACGCATTCGTAACTGAATCCTGAAACACTTTCCATTTAACTGAGCGTGTGTCGCTAGATTTTCAAGACTCGTGTTTGCTTAGACTATCAGGACTGGCTTTCACAGGGAAACGCGAAAAAGACTAAATAGCCAAATCTATTCGTTGAAAGAATCCTTAGATAGATTATACTGGTCGAAATGTCAAAAACTGGTTAGAAGCCGTGCAGGAAAAACAATCCTTCGGATAGTGGATTAATGCGGGGTTAGGTTTAACCCTCTGAGAGTTAACGCGCTTATACTGGTTCTGAAACCTAGTCTTCCCTGTATGACTTCTATCCAGTTTTGATTGCTCCTTGGATTTGTTCCTCTCTTCGGTGTCAGTAATACTTTCATTGTGTGTCTATAACTTGAAATTGTATGTCTTTTGTCTGTCGCAGCATGGCCAAATATGGCCTTTGCGCCGTAAAACGCCAGTAAATCAACCAACAAACTCCATTTGACCACGATAGGGTATATAGGGTTATTCTACAGACATGGTACAGACTTGGAGGGAGCTTACTAAAACATACATTTTTCGTATAGGAATGTACGTTCGTAAGCGACGCGTGGAGGCACGATCACAAAAAATGAGACATGAACAGAAAACGTTGTTTATTTACAACATCTTTCAAAGTACTCCTTTGCAGTATTGCTTACAATAAATGCTCAAAATTGCGACCACCAACAGTAATACTTGGTAGCGCCGAAGGAGTGATTGACGAACAGTTCGAAAGATGCCAGGCGTTTCGCGCACGATTGCAGCCGCAATAGATAGTCGAGTAATGAGGTCCTTAATTGAGTCAGCTGTAGTCTGGTAAACGATGGTCTTCAGATGCCCCTATAAGAAGTAATCGATGTTCGATAAATCTGGCGATCAGGGTGACCATCGGACTGGTCCACCACGCACAATCCATCTCCCCGCAAAACTGGCATCGAGGTAATTGCGCACAACAACTTTGAAATGGGCTGGCGCACCATCATGCTGATTACGAACGACAGTCGGAACATCCTAGCAGCAATTCCGGTAGAAAATCTTCCAGAAAAATACGATAATGTGAGTCGAGGTGGTAAGAGATATGGGCCTATGAGGCCAGCCTATCTTAGCTGCCAAGTTTGTATTACTGTTGGTTTTGGCAATATTGAGCATCTATTGCAAACATTGCTGCAAAGAAGCACTTTGCAATGGTGTAGTAAATAAACAATATTTTTCTGTTCATGTCTCATCTTTTGTGTTCGTGTTTCCACGCGTCACTTCCGACCATACATTCCTATACGAAACATGTATGTTTTAGTAAGCTGTACCACCCCTCCAAGTTTCTCCTATGATCGTAGAATCAACCTGTAGATTCCTAGTTTGGTAGATAAATAAACCAACGCCGCACTGATACAACACAATGGGCAATTATCAACGGTCTGAGTTCAATTCCGAAGGAGAGGACCCGAGTACAACGCATCGTAATTTCGAGCCATTGTCAGATGACGAGGCGAAGATCTGAGATGGCAATCCCTCTAACCTCCACGCAGCTCAAACATGTGCGTTCATTTGGATACGAAACACATTTACAATCTTTAATCCTCCAAGTGGTTTCGGTAAGGTATCTGGCCCAAAATCCAGTTAATTTTGCTAATAACGAGATACCTCTTTTTTCGACAACTGGCCAGTTTTGTAAATGACGTCGAGACGAAACTGTCCTGTAACTACAAGGGGAAGATCTATGTAGGACAAACAAATTGTCTATTCTTCAGAACTGGTGAGTTTGGAACAGTGGCTGGCCACTACAGGACAGTTTTAAACGCGTATGTACATCCAGGAGGTGTGATCACCTCACCCTAAGACCGTTTATTTTAAATATTACTAGTAGTACTATCTGAATATTAACTGGCAATTTTAGGGAGGGTTAATTTGTTTGTAATTCATCTTAATAATACTCATTGTTATTCCTATGTAGGGATTTTGAATGGTTTTTAGCTCCCTCTACAAACCAAAGACAAATCAAATGGGGTTAATGCATAGCTTGTTTCCAGCACGATTCTAAAGAATTAATGTACCAAGTTTGGTGTGAATTGGTTAAACTGTGATGGTAAAAATATTCATTGTTATTATTATGGGGACTTGTTTGTAACCCCATCTGCAGACCTAGAAAAAATAAAACGGGGTTTATACATAGTCTTTGTTTCCAGTAGTATTTTTAAAATGAACGTACTAAATTTGAATTGGTCTGGCAGTGATCGTAGAAATACTCATTGCTATTCTTATGAGGATTTTGAATTGATTTTGCCCCTCTGCAGACCCATGATAAATTGAACGGGGGGGGGGGGGTAATATGTATCTTACATTACTCACATAGTTTTTAAAAATAAGTGCACCGAATTTGATGTGGATTGGTCAAATGGTGCGGATTTGCATAGAGAACAGATAGACGCCAACTCAGCTTTATATGTTTAGGTAATATTTATTGTCGTTGCATCCAAGGAAGCCCAGGCATACCCGAATTTAAAATATTCATCAGTGGCAAAAGAAAAAATTCCATAAAGCCTGAAGCAAAAACTACGATTTTTTAAACGTCAAACCTGAGTAAAACGTCACAGTCTATTTCAACGTCCTTGAATTTCGACGCAAAAGGCCAAACAAAGAATGCGGGTGCTCGATCCTTTCATACTCAAAAGGCTCCTTACTATGAATGGTTAATGGTACTTGTCGTGAGCACAGTGGGCCCCTGCAGTACAAATTCTTCTCCGTCTGCAACTTGAAGGTTGCCAGCGCTGTGTATGCAAACCCACTGAATCGTGGTGGCTCCATTCAGGTAACTTACAAATGAATGCATGTAAAATTTATTTGGAAAGTGTAGCTACTGTAAAAGTATATTTTAATCTTCCTAGTGGTTACGACGTAATGTATCGCCCATCAAGATTTAACCAGTTATGCTAATGACAAAATCGTTATCAAGAAAATGTCGATTTATTGATGATAAGGTGATAAGAATCTGATTGCATTTCTTCTTACGAAGTGATATCTCGTCAGTCGAGTTCTGGTAAGTTTTGCTAATGACCAGAAACCTTAGGAAAACAACCAACCACCAGGTGAGTTTAAAATATTTTTAAATAAAAACAGATACCCCGGTGTACATTGAAGCATATTTCGATATAATTTACTGCTATAATATATTGCATAAAAGTGATTTCACAAAGAATTTCAATACACTTTAAAACATCGTTAAAATAATATCCCACATCTTACGCTGAAGACAACAAAAAAAACTTGCATCAAAAAGAAAATATTAAACTTAAAATACCTCTGAAACATCTTTATAATAATATCACACATTTTACGCTAAAGACAACAAAAAAACTTGCATTATAAAGAAAATCTTAAACTTAAAATACCGCGAACTGTAATCTTATTAATAGTTTCAATTATATTAGCTAACAGAAAAAGAATAATAAGAGAACAATCACTTTTACCCATAGCAAAATAATTCTCTTAGCATATAATTATTCCTTATCCAATATAATTCTTTTAACATTAAATTATTTAGCAATAGAATTATTTTAACATAAAATTATTTAGCAATAGAATTAATTCTTTTAACATTGAATCCGTACGTAATTTCAATAGCAGAAACAGAAATGTCGATGTATTTTTAACATGAGCTGTTAAGTGCATATCAAAACAGCTATGCATGCAAATAATCCTTTAATGCAGCCTTGAGGTATTATTTAACTAGCAGTAAAAAATTGATTGTCCTAAACATTTTTAATTGCCAAATTTCACTTCCTCATTATAAGAAGAGAATACTTTCATACATAAAATAAATATCTCGTTTTTTTAAAGAAGCATATTGCGTGAGTATTTGTGTTTTGCTTAATTCTTTCATGGTTTAATTTCAATTAAAAGAAAAGCACACATTAACCGTTGTAGTTATTCTGGGAGAGAGACGAACGAAAGAAATGGAAAGCTTAGTTTACAATAACTAAAGCCTCGCTTTTTATGAAGCGCCATTAAATGTTACATTTTAGTTGTTGGCACGCTCTTTGTTATGAGAGGCATAAATTCACAATTTACGTTTTAACTTTTAAAGGCGGGAAAAACAACGTCTCTAATTAAACTTCTATCAAAAATTTGATTAAGTCCTTTTTATTCCTATGAAATCGGAGGGTTTGAAAAAACGCTGACGGAACTATCAGAGAGGAAAAAAAAAGGGGAACACATTTTAAGCTTCTGGGCCGTTCTTCTTAATTTGCGTTGTGTACCACAAAAGCTGAATTTTCTTTCCTCCAATAATAAGCAAAAAGCTATCAGTTACTTGAACATTTTTATTGCAAATCTGTTTCTAGGTCCTAATTAAATTGGAGCTATATATAACGACTTCCATCGGGTGCTTTGGAAAGAAGGTATATGACATTTTTAAACACCTCCAGATCGCTGAAACTGCGTTTTTGCGAGAGAAACGCTCGCGAGTTGAAAAAGAGTGCGTAATTGCTTGCCTTTGAGACTTCGAAATAGTTGAAGCAATTAAATGTGCGTTTTTATGTCGACGGAGAATACTTTTATGTCCGCAGATAGAACGGAAAGGAAATGTCACTAAAATGGAATTACATCCGCCGGTTGAAACTTTTTTGTTCGAGGAATTTTTGTCGGCTTTTTAATTAAGACCTTTGAAAAGAGAAAGCCGAGCTCTATGACTGATATCCGATTAAAATCTCTTTCATTTCACGAAACAAAAGTAATTAGAATCGTTGACTAAACGAAATTAACATACTCAGTGTGTTTGACTATTATTAGATTCGTTCCGATTCAGTGGAACAAATTGGAACTTTGATAACAGTTATTTTATCATTCGAGTAAGTGCTATCGTTTAATGGAACGCTGTAATAGAATTTTCTCTCGCGTTCTATTCTGCACGAAAGTGCTTAAAATCAGGCACATCGTATTTCAGGTTCGGAAAATATGAACGGACTCAAGATTCTGTCATAAAACATCATCACCAATAGATGTTTTAAGAACTTGATATACAAAAATAGTGTAAAAGGAAACTTGAAATATTGAAAAACAAAGATCGGAGGAGGAGAGATTAATGTAATAAACAAAATAACAGAATAACAAAAAATGTATGTAATTTTAATACTTTTACGGACTTAAACTTGAATAGTATGCTTACTATTTGAACACTTATTCGCTACAAAAGAACTGATCTCACCAGTATTATTGTTTGAAAATGTACATTGTTTTTAGTATTTTTTAAAACAGTTCAATTACTTAAAATTTTATAATCTGTGTTAAGGTGCAGTTATATACTAAAATAATTATTTTTAAATTTTTACCTTACAAATCCATTGGTGAGATAAAATGGGTCATTTGTTTGTGCTAAATGTTATTTCAGATTAAGCTAATCATTAATTATCCAATTTAAAAATAATAATTTAGTTTTTTAACAGCGATATCACGAATTCAAAATTGTTCAGAAAGACAATTCCCTTTGGAAATTATTCTTGTTATTAATCTTGATGTTTTGACCCCCTATCAAGTCGCTAGAGGAAATAGTTTTTTTTACCATTTTTTCACCAAGGAAATATAAAAAATAATCAAGATTTTTAAAACATTGTATTTTTTTTTAATCAATTAAAAATTTATTTCTTAACTAATATCTCTGACTGAAAATCGAAACATCCACTGTATGATACAGATTATAATAATACACAAAAATAATTATTATGGATAGATTCATTCTTGAGTTATCACTGTTTGAACAAAACATCATATTGCAAAATCAGATATCTTTAGAAATTGAGTTCAAAATTTTGAAAACATGTTAGTATATGGTGACAATACCCCAACGAAAAACCTTTGTAACAAGAAAACTCTTTTGAATAGTTAGAAGATCTTTGTATCGTTTGTGAAAGCTAACAAATTGAAAATTTTTTGAGGCAATGAAAAATATCGATATTCTAGTCGTTTCTCCTAATTGCTAGCGATTACATACCACTTAATACTTAGACATGCAATTCTAAATTTGAAAATTAACAATAGTATTAATTTAATATTAAATTCTTTAGAAATATAATTATTTAAATATTAAATTCCTTAAGAATAGAATTATTTTAGCATGAAATTTTCCTTAGCAATATAATAACTTTAACATTGAATCAATACATAGTTTCAATAGGAGAAACAAAAGTGTATGTGTAATTTTAACATGAACGGAACTTCAATAATCTAGATGGGCTGGGTTTTGTAAAGCAAGGTTCATTATTGACCAAGTTGTGCTTACCACAAGAAAGTAGTTCTACTTTCACAGTAGAGAGAAAGGCACCCAGGGTAAATTAGAGATCAAACCAGCACCGACAAATTTCCCCTTATGGGCGACCTTTGGGGTACTAAATAGTTTTTCATAGAATACAACGCCCCATGTCTATAAAAGTCTCAATAACAAATTTAGTTCCATTCCGCTTAGATTTAGCTACAGATGCCTTGAAAGATTGGGTTGTTTTATGACCATCCCGTGTATATTGTAGCAATAAAATATGTGAAACTAATCCATACGTCTGTCAATATTGCCCCTGTAATGCGAATGAAGATTGCAAATACAATGCTATACGTAAAACAATCGTCATTTTAATCACTGCTACTAATTGCCTTTTCAAATCGATATATCTTTCTACAAATCTCCCTCGTTTCCTTTCAATTACATCACAACCTAAAGCGTTTCGTGAGAATATATTGATCTAGATTTTTAGTTCCACTGTTATTAATCACTCGGTTAATTTGTAAGGCAAGCAAAAATTAATTCATGCTTGTTTTACCCCGCTTAATCTAATAGTTTTGTAACCACACGGCAACGAAGATTAATCCCTATAACACTGCTAAAGTAACTTCTTAAGTTTCGCTGCATGTGGTTATCTAATTAAAGACTGTTGCAATTTGTCTACACGTGGCAGCAAACGCAAATTTCTCGAGAAATCTACTTAGAGGTGATAGGAGATTCAGCTTAGTTCAGTCCAGGGCTTAACCTGGAATAGCTTAATCAATCTCCGTTCGCTCCCATAGATTAGACGAGGCGACAGCTTCAACCGAATGTAGGGGGAATCGGTATTGGCGAGTGTTCTCCAAAACACAACCCCAATTCTGTTCAACTGCAGCCTTTTGAAATGGATTGTTTAAAGTGGTGCCGGGAGTCGAACTAAAAGCATAACGATTTAAAGTCGGACCTTGTTAACCAATGGAATTCCAACTCAATTATTACGCTCTCCATGGATTGGGGTTCTGAGTGAGTAATGTATTAAGGATTCTAATAGCTTGTAGAAAAGTGTACATGAACGAAGATTTTTCTGCATAACACATTGACGTACAACATGGGATGCAAATATTTTTACCCGTGAATTAAAATATAGTTCACATTATATTCTTGCTTTGAAATGAACTAAAGATTAATATGTTTACTCTAAGGTTGCAAGAAACTAAATATTTATTTCAGAAACGCAGAATTTCTATGTTCTAAAAGAGTAACTTTTAATAAAAATGAACTAATTTTAACACTGTTAAAAATAGTTCTTAACTAATTTTCCACCATTAAAAAGACCCTAAACTCACAGTGAATTATTGAATTTGATTTCAGAATAATAAATCTTCCGCTTGTAAGTGAAACAATGTCCCAATTTTTAAGATATGAGTTTTTTAGCTTTCCTAAGAATGAACGAGGTAATCTTTAGACCAGGGTTTTCCACACTTCTTTTATAGTCGATCCCTTCAGACGTTTCCTAAATTTTATCGACATATTTATTCTACTATTACGTAATTACAATGCGAGGGCTGTTCAATAAAGAATGATCATAAATTAATAAAAAATAATTTCCTGTACTAATCCTCCAAATTTTTATGGCCTTTCTCAAAATACCCTCCATTACATACAATGCACTTATCCTACCTCTTTTCAAGTCTTCAAACACATGCTGGAAGCCATTTTTTGACAGGTCCTTCAAAATCGCCTACGCATTTTTTACCACTGCCTGTGATGATGAAAACCGCTTTACCCGGAGGTGTTTCTTCAAATTCGGGAAAAGAAAAAAATCGCATGGGATACATTAGGACTATATGGAGGATGGGGAACACACATGAAATTGATTTTTGAAAGATATGACGAACTGACGTTTTTTTAAGGCCATAACAAAATTTCAATGCAGTGTATTGCACTTCGCGTGTCACATCCATTTTTGCCGTAGGTGAAAGTAAAACAAGGCCTCAGAAATGACGTCATGATCGTGAAACTTGCGCTATCTATTCTCCACTTATCCCGCTTCATATTCAATATGAATTTTATTTTTCTTGATTCTTTTTAATCACCTTTTAAAAAATTATGGTAATTGGTAACTGGTAATTTTTTGTTAACGTCGTACTAGAGCAACACAACGGGCTATTGACGACGGTCCGGGATCAGTCCCTTAAGGGAAAGATCCGAGGACAACACCTCGTAATTTTGAACTACGGTCAGATGACGAAACAACACCTGAGCTGGCACCCCACTCTCCAAACTTCCACGCCTACCCAACGTGAGGACTTTCAGCCACGACAGATTTAAGGTGCACCAGCCGCCTCTACACCATACGCTTACAAACATCCATGCCCGCACCCGGATTCGAACCAGGAACCTTCCGATCTAGAGGCTAACACCTCAACCACTATACTAGTTGGTCGGCTAAAAAAAAAAATTAAAAAATTTTTTTTTGATAATTCTTTATTGAAAAGCTCTTGTAGAACAAGCTAAAAAGATGCTTATGTGAGGTTTTAGACTATTCATTTTATAGTTAGTGTTTATTGTATGTATAATGTAGTATATGTTATTACATTGGCGTGATGTCAAAGGAAAACATTTTAGTTTTGGGCGTCATCTCTGTATAAGTAAATAAACAACCGCACACATGTTGCAATCTAGCTTCCAACGCTCCGGGCGGAAACCACCGACATCCGTTTATTGGTAAATACATCATTTTGGCCTACTTGATTGGACTCCGTAACTATTTTCATGACCTTGCTCCATCTTACATGTCCTATTCCTGTCACTGTTTCCACGATTGACTCTTAATTGCATTGTCATTCAGGATGGAGTTAATCCAAGTTAACCGAATTAAATATTACCCGTACAGTGATGCCTTATGTTGTTATACTTTTTATCAACCCCCAATCAACAAATGAGCCCAAAATCGATCCTTAACAATTTTATATCGACCAGTGCTTCAGACTTAGAACTTCGCTTCTTTATTTTTGGCATGAAGATTATATTTCTTCTCGAAAATCACGCTTAGTGCGATTTTTAGCAAGAGAGTAAAAAAAATTATCCTTCGTTTTCTCAGAACTAGTTTTCTTGCCATACCCAATGCTGCACAATGAAGTAAAAATTAAATGACCTTTAAAATTTCAGGAGGATGAATTATTTTGAGGATATGAAAATAATAAGCTCTACAGCGTATATGCAAATCATGTGTGTCAATAACTCCTCCTGTAAGCTGTATAAAAATAAAGAACTGGAAAGTCAATTTTAAGTAGAAATTGTCTTTTCTCGCTGTTTTTGCTTATATGGAGCTTAATTAAGTCTCATTGAAAAATACGGCAGCTATACGAGTACATTTCTGAGTTTGACAGAGGAAGAATTGGGGCTTATCGAGACACTGGATTATGCTTTCAAGAAATTGGTGCTTGTGTTGGACGAAAAACAGCCACACTGATGTGGAATCTGTAGGTCCAGGAGCGACGAACTAACCACGTAAACGTTTGCTGCATTTTCGTCACATCACCAAACCAGAGGACAGACATCTTGTGAATATGACAATTGTGGATCATACTGCAACATCAAGAACCATAGCTTAATAATTAGGGTGTGTTCCACAACGACCTGTGTCAGCACGTACAATTCGACGTCGTCCGCAGAAGCGGGGAATATTTGGGAGGCATCTATTGCTGCAGAGTCGCTGTAGCTCAGTCAGTAGAGCGTCGGGCTTGCATCAGAAGGGTTGTGGGTTCTGTCCTCGGCGGAGCCTGCAATTCTGATGGTTGCGAGATCGGCGCTTGGACCTGGCTAAAGACCGTCGTGTTTGCTAATGGTTGCTGGGGCACGTTAAATAGGTCTTGGTCACAAAGTCCCCCATGTTCCCATACCAATTCAATACCTCTGGGGGTACCTGATCAGGGGGTTATCGGCCCCTGATTGGGATCTAAATTACGATATGCGTGAGTGAATGGATGTGTGAAAGGGACCTTCCTGTAAAACGGATGTATGGCTCACCCGGTACATTTTGAGACAGTTTGTCGCTACTCTTCAAGGATTGGATGATGCACCAGAAACTTCGTGGTTTGTACAAGTCTGTGCCGACTGCACCGTGCTTCCACAGTGTTCCATCTTCCTTGATGAATACTTTAGTGACAGAGTCGTTGCCCTAAATTATTCCAAAGATACCGGCACCGCAATAAATTATCCTCCACACTCCCCGGACCTTAATCCATATGACTTCTTTCTCTGGATCTATTTGAAGGACATAAGTAAGAATTCTGAGATGCTGAACAGTTCATCTGTGAAGCATGCGTACTCATTTCAGTGCACACATTAAATCAAGTGGCTTCAAGCTTCTCCTTTAGTTTGCTTCAAGTGATTGCTGTTCAAGGTAACAATTTCAAATACATTGTAATGTGATTTGACGCCTGTTTACGAATGACAATTTATATACTATTCAGGGGAAAAGCAAGACTACAGCTCCATCTGTTATCTAAAGTTGTAACTACTAGTTTTCTAAACCGGTCTATTTGAAATTCCAGGCTTGCTCATAAACCACTTGTTTCATTTTCCTATCTATTACTGTTTCGTTGTTATTTCATTTCAAAGTTAAGGTGTCCTTTCTGATTCACCCTGTATATTGTTTTACAGGGTATTGTATTTTCGATGGCCAGAACAGTATGTAGATCAAGCTTAAGGTTTCTTTAATGTGTGAATGAGATTGGGACTGGTAGTTTCTTTTCTAAACCAAAGCTAACATTTTACGTAATAAAACAAGATATGTAAAACGAAGTCTTTTAGCAACCTCCGGTCTAGTTATAAATCTTATTCAATATAAATTTATGCTTAGTTTGTGTTTATTGTTTGACTTAGTGTGGTTTACTAGTAAGCCAACACAACATTATAAGTTTCAAGTTCCAAAACATGCTTACCAAACATAAAATCTCCATAAACTTTTCGGGTGGAATAAACAAGACTAATATCATTCTTTCCCAACTACAGTCATTATTATTCAACCAAGATTAACGATTTAAAAATCATTTTCGTAGACAGTGTCTCACGACTTTTTTCATGCAGCTTAAAAATGCAGCTCAACGTTTAAAATTTATGACTTCCGTTGTTTTTTAGCTGCACATATAATAAATAACACGCATTCATAGACAATCTTATAAATAGATAGTATAAAAATAACTATGGTTTCTGCAAAATGGACAATAATGGTAGTGAACATCATTTGAACACTTAATATACTCTCAAAAGAGCTAATGTCAGTTCCATCTTTAAGCTGTCCTAGGAATCTTATATGCATAGACACGGGAATAGTTATGATCTCCATAATCGGGTTATATTTGTCCTCTCTAATGAGAAATCCGAATACCAATCATATTATGTCTTTGATCTGAAATATAGATTGTAGCTGAAATTTAGTAAATTTTCAACTTGATACTTATGTTGTCCTGGAAATCTCATCACGTCCACAGACTTGAATAGTTTTAGTCCCCGTAATGGGAACATATTAGTTCTCTCTAATAAGAGTTTCTAATATCAATTGTATTACGTCCTATTTGAAACATAGCCCGACTTTTAGTAACTCTGACAGTGCTTTAGATTATTTGGGATCGTTACATAGCAAATCAAATTAATACAGAAGGTACTGCAGGATTTTTAGTAACTGTGCAAATGATTCACCTTGAACGCAAGTTTTCGTGAGTGCTGTTTATATATAGCAATTCCTGATTGTTTTCATGTGATTTATTCATACAATTACCAAGGGTGGTGTTAACCTTGTTCGAGGAATAGTTGATTAGCAACCAGAGGGTTAAAAGTTCCAAACTTAATCTAACCAAAGACCTTCGTTTACGTGGGAGCTGTTGCACATTAATGTGACTTAATATCAAATATCCTCACGTTGGTCTAGTGTGGAAGTTTGGTGAGTGGTGTGACAGCTCAGCGGCTCAAAATTACGAGTTATTGTTATCGCTTCCTTCCCTTCAGGATTGGTCCCAGACCCACATCAATAGCCCGTTTCGTTGTTCCAGTGAGATGTTAATTCTCCTCAACTACGTATACTATTACCATTAACAATTGCAACTACTATGAACTATTACACCTACTATTAACGTAACTTTTAACTATTACAAGTACTATTAACGTAGCTTTTAAGTATTACAACAACTATTAACGTAACTTTTAACTACTACAACTATCATTAACGTAAATTTTAACTATTACAGCTATTACAACTATTATTAACTATTATTAACTATTACTAACTATTACAACTATTATTAACTATTATAACTATTACTAACTATTACAATTATTATTACCTATTATAACTATTACTAACTATTACAACTACTATTAACGTAACTATAAACTACTATTATCGTAACTATAAACTACTATTAACATAACTATAAACTACTATTATCGTAACTATAAACTACTATTAACATAACTATAAACTACCGTTACACATACTATTAACGTAACTATAAACTACTTTTACAACTACTGTTAACGTAACTATAAACTACCGTTACACATACTATTAACTACTGTTACAACTACTATTAACGTAACTATAAACTACCGTTACACATATTATTAACTATTACAACTAATGTTACATAGTTATAATTGCATGTTTTCTGAAATACATCAATCTATCGATTTCGAAAAATAAAAATTTCGTTTATAAAAAATACTCAAGTAATTAATTATTTCTTATTACCAATACAGTAATTAAAAAGCTCACTGAATTCACTTCACGAGAATGCCAGAACTTATAAACTTAATTTCCCAAACTTAAATTTAATACCAGTGCTCTGAAATAATCCGTTTAAAAGTATTATATTTTCCCCATTTGGATATGACGCTTAAAGTGAAGACAATCCATGCAAAGTGTATGGAATATTTAAACAACAAAGAGAAATAACGTGAAAATCAAAGCTCTTAAGAAAATTCCTTTTTTCGAAGAAAAAATAAAGTCGGCGTACTTAAAAAATGCATATCCTCTGCGCCCCTCGAGTTATATTTATTTACTTATTTCAGGAAATAAAGAAAGGTTCTCTCAAAGGGTTTGTTCATATAATATGAGCCCATTGTTGGAAAGCTGTAGTTTCTAGCACTTCCTTTGTTCTGGTGAATCATTTAAACATTCCTTTCCTAGACTATGCCATTTTTATGAAATTCTACTTTGATCTTTTGAATTCCTTCGCATACTTTACTCATTTTCATAATAGTTTGCATTTATAATGTCCTTATGTATTCATAAATGCACGACACTTCACTGTTTTTCTGGTAATACTTATAGTGTTTCTTTCCATGTTAGTTTCACTGAATTTGCTTATTTATGAGCACATTTTCTCCACTGTGTTCAACACTACACGTATAAGTATGAATATATACTGAAAGTAAATTTGTTAGTTAAACCGGCATTAAAGTAGTAGTTAAAGGTACGTGCTGCTATCAGAATTTTATAACGAAAACTCGACACAATTTTGGATATTTGAGTGCCTAAAGTTACAGTTATAATCAGAGGTATTCTAGCAGATAGGTTGACAAATCTAAATTAAATTTCTAACTGATTTCAAATAAAATGATCTTCACAAAAACTTTCAAAGCAGGAATTGATTTTATTTCATCTACCAAGTTTTTTAATTAAAAAACTAACATAAATGCTTGGCTACATATCAGTGTAGTACCTAAAGGTTTTCTAACGAAACAACCAATTGGTTCACCCATTCAACATTTGAAAATCTTAAAATTCCGCAAAATATTTAATTTTAAAAGTACCAATGATGATAGATTTTTTGTCTATTCTAGTTTAGAGTTTGAAATAGTTAGCTTACAAGTGAAATCTAGGTCAAAAAGCATTTTTTAGAAAACGATGGATGTAAATTCCAATTTTCAAGCAATGCGAACAATGATTTTTTTCCAATGCCCCGCCCTATTGATTAATAGTACAACGGCGAAATTGCGTACCATATGGAGTTAACCTGATGTTCGTACAAAAGGGAAGTTTAATTTAACACATACCATACATTAGTTACAACCCGTTTATACGGAAATCCTAATTTTTATCACTTTCACTATTATTTATTACAATTTGTACTTACTCAAATATTCATAGACGAGCACTTTAACTTTGATTATGTATTGTTGTAACTCTCTCTGCAGCAACTTATTAATAAAATTATAATAAATAATATACATGTATTTATATGCTTGTGAGTTTTTTAAATGGTTCTCAAGAAGAATGTAACATACGTCCTCTTAAAGAAAAATGGCTCTGCGATTCACCAATCTAAAGATCCCCACATTTGGTCTGAAATACTCAGATTTGAACATGTTTTCTTAGTGTGCTTCCCTTCTACCCGACACGAATATACTATTTGTGCCCGTCGATAAGTAATTTTTTTTGTTAGATGAAAACTCTACTATTTCTTTTAGATTTATAAATTTACTCATTATTCTGATTAACTCATTTATTCTCTATTAGGATCACGTTATCTTTAATGTAGCCAGCACTATGTTTCCATTTACTCATTTATTTAGTCAGTACTGTTTCCATTTACTCATTTATTTAGTCAGCACTGTTTTCATTTACTCATTTATTTATATAGTCAGAAGAATGCTTCTATTTATTCATTTATTTAGTCAGCACTATTTCAATTTATTAATTTATTTAGTCAGCACACATTATGTTTCCTTTACTCATTTTTAGTCATCACTATGCTTCATTCATTAATTTATTTAATCAGAACAATGTTTCTATTTACACATTTATTTAGCCAGCGCTAAGTTTCCATTTACTCATTTATTTAGTCATCGCTGTGTTTCCATTTGCTCATTTTTTAGTTATCACTATGTTTCATTCACTCATTTATTTAGTCAGAACACTGTTTCTATTTATTCATTTATTTAGTCAGCAATATGTTGCCCTTACTCATTTATTTAGTCGGCACTGTTTCCATTTACCCTTTTATCCACTATTCCGATCTCGTTATTATTAATTTAGTCAGCACATGATATCCTCTTCATTCATCACGGTCGATTGCAAAATTAAGCAACGATCACTCAGAATCGGGGAGTACTGATGAGTACGCAATAAAATTTTTGGGAGGCAGACATGTCCAAATATTTCCCAAGGCCTACATACATTTACAGAACTAGGCCAATAAAATAAAGATCGCAGCAACGAAAAGAAAACTGGCGGAGTAACCATATTGCTCTGATGCTTTTCATAGAAACTGAAATTGATGCTAAGCATCGGGGAAAGAAACACCGCTGCTACAATTAATAACTTCTCATGAGCTCAACTGTTATTATCCTATCGTTTGTCTGTAAGTCCGAATCGGTATCAATCTGGCAGACAAAGAGGTAATATCAGAACAAGTAACGGCTACCCGGGCGTCTTGAGCCATAAAAACATAAAACCCCATCCCCTCACAAACAAGAAAAAAGCATAAAAAATTTGTCAACGTCATTTTTAAAACAAAGTCTGCAGGGAGAACAAATAAAATACAGAAAACAGTCCCAAAGAACAAACAAAAACCCTGTCGTAAAAAAAGGGGGAGAGCACCTGTAACGACATTGTCATGTTTTTTATTGTCTCTAATGGCCATAAAGATACGATTCCTAAGCCCAAGTAATTCTTAAACTCCTTTGAGTTTTATTGCGGGACATTGGGGGCAAGTTCTTGCGCTATCTTAATGGTTACATCGCGTAAATATGGAACTTAGAAGTGAGCCGGTTTTGTATGAAAGAATACATTCGAAGCCACATGTCAAAAAATTGGACGCTTTCCAAAGCGCAATGGGAAGCAATTCTATCGATTATATATTCCTTACCCAAAAACGAGACCCGTCGTGGAATTTTAGATTCCACACGCGTCTGGAGGCCTGGTCGGAGCCTTATCAACATTTCCCCCTGCTTTTTCATTCAAGGGAAACCTCTTCCCGCCCTCAAAACGCTTCAATTACATTTCCCTTCACACCAAAGTCATAAACTGACACATTTTTGGCAACACTCGAACCTTCCTATCCCAAAGAAAATAAAACCGAAAGTGGCGGAAGAGAAAAAACGCCGCCGTGTGTTAAGAACTTGGGGCTTAAGTGTATTTCCAGTCGTTTTATTTATTTATTCATTCCGAACTTATTCTTCAGCGCCAGTGTTGTCAGATTTTTATTGACGCCCTCCATTCCAGGGCAGGGAATTCACCCGAGCCGGCTAAAAGAGCACGAGGTCATGCATGAGCTTGCCTACACAGCCGAGCTTTGGAAAGAAGAATTCCGCGCAAAATCTTTCCCCAAATTATCCGGAAAGTAAATTGATACGTAAAATACAAATCAATAAACCTATAAGTGCAGGCGTTCAAGAATGGGTAGAGGGTGGGTTCCATGGTTTTCTTTCAAAATACCGTCCTCGACGACTCAATGTAACCCACGCCTAGCTGTTGTGATTGATTACGGGTATTTAGATATGTTTCTTTCAAGATCCATAGCATTTTTAAAAAGGATTGTCTTGTAACTATTTCCTTTATGGAAAAATAGCGTGGAATTATATTTACCCAGAAAGGTTTAACCCTCAAAGTTGTTTTGACAAGATATCTGATTTATCAAGATTTGGGCAATTTTGCTAATGGCGAGATATTTCGTGATCAAGATGTTGCCGATTTTTCGATGATGACAGGATCAAGATCTGGTCAGTTTTGCTGATGGCGTTGATGATGAGATAGATACCTCGTCGAGAGAACCACCAGGAGCGTAAAATTATAAGATTAGTTAAACTTCATCTGAACAGATTCATGGTAAACGATACTTTACATTGTGGTAAAGGCACATTCATGGTTTATCGTAATTTCATGTAAACGGCAGTTTAACCTCAATAATAGGTAAAGGGTGTGTTCCATGATTGTCAATAAAAATACCGTCCTTGACAACTCAAAGTAACATAGTTCTATGTTGCAATTGTGATTATGGGTATTTAGAACTATTTATTTCAAGATCATCGCATTTTGAAAAACTAATGTTCTGTACTTGTTTCCTTTATGTAAATAGTATATGATCATATCACCACAGAAATGTTTAAAATGCAGGATGCATTTAACTTCATTTGCATTCTTGGTCAACGGATACATTATATTGTGTTGAAGGCGTACGTGTTTTATCGCAGTTTTGTATAAGCAGCAATTTAACTTCGAGAATGAGTAGAGAATATGGGTTCCATGGTTTTCTATAAAAATACTGTCCTTTGTAATTCAAAATAACCAAATCCGAGCTATTGTGTTTGATTACGGGTGCTCAGAACCGGTGATGAAACATTTCCTTCAAGCTCATCAAATTTTGTAATATTAATGCTTTGTAACTATTTCCACTGCATAAATGGCGGGTATTAGTATCTTAACCTGATGAAATCAGGAATGTATAAGTTACAAGAGCGATTTACCGTCTTTTGTATTCGTTGTAATCAAACACATTACTTTGCTGACACATTTCTTCGCCATTTTGCATCATAGTTTCATAAACATTTCAAAAATGAAATTTTAGAGAAATGTGGTATTTTAGAAAATTAGTTTGAGGCGACCCTTAGAAGTATAACTAAATATTATATAAAATATATAAACGGTGACGACAAGATTTTAGAGAGAAAAAATTATAGTAAATATATAAATATATCTAATTCAAGCATTGAAATTAAGCTTTATTCCCAAGTGAAAGTCCCTGATTAATATTTCATATATATATAACCTCTTTTAAAGAACACGCAATTTTAAATGTGTATTTGATTCGAATTTGATACACAATTATGTTATATAGCTAAGCAATCTAGTTAAGCTAATAGTTTAGAAACGAAAAAAATGCATCTGAAGGTACATATTTTTCCTAACTAGGACATCTTGAAATTAAAATAAATTGGGTCAAATAAAACTTATCATTATATACTCTACCTCAAATATTCCGATTTGTATGTCCGTGTACAAATACGTTTTTAATGAGTTCATTTTATATATATTGCAATAATGATTAAGTCTGCAGTTTAAATATAATTTTGAAGTCTTGAGTCTTTTGGGGCTGTAATTTAAATTGCTGCAAATTAATCAAAGTACTATTTTACGAATAAGTCTTATATGGGAGGTTAATAATGACAGATATATTATAAAGTCTTCAATTGTTTGTTAGTGATAGCCAGTTGGTAGATTTTTATTCCATTGAAAATGAAGCTACTTCTAATTAAGATTGAAACTTTTAAAGAATAAATAGAAAGGTTTTTCTTTTGTTTTTTCCGCCCTTTTTACTTTACCGTTTCTAGAAGCCAGCTGTACAGTTGAAATTTGTACAATCTTCAACGCAATATTTGAAATATTCCTTTAATTTGTTCGTTTCTTCCGACTGATTTGAAATATTAAATTTTTTTATGTGATTAAAGGAGGAGGGTAGTGCGATCACCACCTTTACAGAGGGAACGAATGGGATTATCACGCTGTAATCTCCCTCCCACCCTTTGTGCGGGTGAAAAGAAATCCCCTCCTGTCTTTGATTAAATTTTCATTTCCAAAGCAACCGGAACGCATGGCACTTTAATATATGCAAGGAAGTCCAGATGGATCACACTTTTGAATGTTTTTTTTCATTCGAAAATACTTTTGAGCAATAAAGGCTTCGGTGTCACTTTCGATTTGAAACGCATTGAAGTCGGGATAATTGATCAAAAGAAGGCGAACACACAACTGAGGGAAATATAAATTACTTTTTTTAATGAAACACGCTTCTTCTATTGAAAAGGTAATGCTAATCAGAAAGACGAAAAGTGTCAAAGAAACAGAGCTCAAAAATATTCAGTGGCATTCAAAAAAGTATTTTTAATATGTTCCTACGTTGAACTGAAATCAAAAGGGCCTTTGTGGTTGGAAAATTACATATTTTTTATTTGACGTTAATTTTATGTTCTGATGTTTTGTTATCGATAGTGTACTACGTAAAAGTATAAGAGAATAAGAACAAGCGTGATTTAATATTCCATTTATACGATTTTTGTCTTCCACGAAGTACGAAAATAATTTCTAAGCAAAAGGCATTATTAAGGCTTCAGTGATAAAAATAAGCTAAAATAGCTCAACCTTTCCAAATCATTATTTAATTTGAATCGATATTGTCAGAAAAGAAAATGAAATACTTAAAGTATTGGTATTAAGAGTTATATTTTTTTGGTTTTACTAAGGGTGTTTAATACATCTAACTTTAAACGACTTGGTAATTAAACAGAAAGGTTTTGTAAAGTAAATTTTTTCTTGAATCTGCTAGAATATTGGGATAGGGAAAATGGAAGAAGTTACCAATATGTTTGAATAACAAAAATGAATAGATGAAAGTTTAAATAATTTATTTTGATCGTTACAAAAATAGGATATCATGAGAATATATTATTATCAATAAGAATAAGAGTTTTACAAACAATATTTATGAAATAGGTGTTAAATAATAACTAACAGAAATCAAAGAAACATCAGACATGATTAAAACTAAATAGAAAAAGTATTAATAGGCATCCTATTATAAATGCTTTTAATGAAAGCGTAAAAAAATGCAAAAGATTGAAGCTTTAGACGAATACGACAGCATGGATATTAGTGAAGACATTCATAACAGCCCCTGGTGGTTGTCTGAACGAGATATCTCGTTATTAGAAAAACAGACCTAATCATAATCTCTTCATAATAAAAAAAATCGACAATATCGGGATGACGAGATATCTTGTTATCATAAAAAACTGTCCCGATCATAATCTCGCTATAAAAAAAATCGATATTATCTTGATGACGAGATATCTCGTCATTAGCAATCTTTATTAAATCTTCTTGGACGAGATATCACGTCCAAACCACTTGCAGAATTAACATTAAACTGTTAACTTTGACTTTAACTCAATCTCAAATAAATCGTACTGTATATTGCTGGGCTAGTTAAGAAGTTGGTTCCTCCAAACTTTGGCCATTTAGAGTTAAATAATTTTTAAGATGTTGTGATTAAAAGTACATGGTGCCTAATAACACATAAACAGAGACAATTCATTCAGCAGGTGTTTGACTGATCACGTTGTTATTTCGTGCTGTTAAGGTATAGATACTTATATAAGGAGTATGCATGAATCGTCAACTCGAAAAGATAGAACTTGGAGTTAATGTCTTTATGACTAGCACGGTAATATACCGTTCAAAATCCAGTTTGCAGCAAAGGCATCTTACAGTATACTGTTAATGTCGCTTTCTCATAGACTTGTGTACAACGTACGTGTCAATTTTATTTGTAAAAAGGTAGGTCTTAATACAAAGCATATGTACTCATTAACTAAGACTATGTACACAGTAGCAAAACACATGAACATTAAAAACAAAGCGTTCTTACGTATAAGAAAATCGTATGCATTTTAAAACAAAGCACTTGCACTCAATAACAAAGCGTTTGTACAAAAGCTTATGCAATTTAAAACAAAGCGTTTGTACACAAAAACAAAACGTATGCACATAAAAACAAAGCATTTATACACAATAGCAAATAATATGCATTTTATTACAAATCGCATGCACCATTCGAAGTTCACAATTCGAAAAATAATTTTGCATAGAAAGTACCTCGAGCTGCAATAAGCAATAAACGAGAATAGTATGCATTTTATAATAAAGCGCATGCACCATTCAAACTTCACAATCCGAAAAATAATTTTGCATAGAAAGTACCTTGCGCTACAATAAACGAGGGAAATGTATTAGTGCTCCTACAACCCTGAAATACTTTTAAAGCCCGGAGTCATTAAAAGAGAAAAACAAAACGCAAGTTATCAATCGAAAGTACGTCCCCATCTGTAGTGACATCTCCGCAATATCCTCGGATCCAGTCTGCAGAGAAGGCCTTCTCTAGTAGACTGTAAATGTCGCTTTCTCATAATGCACTTGTGACGTGTGACCCGTAGATGGCAAAACCAGCTCCTTAACGACTCGCCGTAAACTTTCTGGAGATCGAGGGAATTGAGCAGGAAAAAAACCAGGAGCATCCAGTGATAAGAGATGAAACTTGAGGAGTGAACCCGAAGATATGATCCGAGCCCCATCAAAGCTACTGAAACAACTTCCTATCCGGGATCATCTATAAAGGGAGTATTTTCCAGTTTTCCCCTCGCGCTCACTTACTGGAAAGGCTCCGGGATCTCGGAAACCAGGAATTATTTGGCGTAGTGGGAACGTTTCCCTGGGCGCGTGTTCCAGGAAGACTGGCAGCGCTCTCGATTTTTTATGGTTTTTTTTAAGCGTTTTATCGGTTTGATTTTTGTATTCCTGGCTTATGTGGGCAGTAAAAATCATTTATGGCTCACAAGGAGATGAATAATTCATTTTTTAAAGGATCTAAGCGAGACTTTATAAGGTCCACTCCAGATAGGAAACCGTAAAGAAGGAAGCGAGGGAAGTGAGAAAATGCTCTGTGGGGGATTAATATACTTCCTTCGGCATGCATCGCAAATGAAATTAACTCCCAAAAGTTCAAAAATCCAAGAAAGCCTTCAACGAAGCGCGGTTGTACGAATCCTTAGTCGAATAATGCAATTTTCGGGAACGCTGGAAGGTCAGATGCAAGGTTAATTTACTTAATTCCGATGTAGTATTTCTCGGAATGTGCTGAAGATACTAGTTTGAATTTGTTGCAGATATTTCATACTGTAGTGCTAGTTAACAAGATATTATCGTGCTAGTTAACAAGATATAGTGAAAATTTCTTTTTTGGTTACGATTGTTAAAATGGCAGCTTTTATAAAATCATAGTCATACTCAAGCGATTGTCGGTTGAGTGAGCGTACTGTCATCGGGGGTGGGGTGGGGGGGTTGCTTAGTATCAAATACTTATATACACTGAATATGGCCATCGACAATCCAAAGCGACCAAACCTGGAGATACTGCCTTCTTGGCTAAAACGACAGTATTGTCAGTCTACACTAAAACTGTTACAGACATAAAGTATGTGCCTGTCTTTTGCCGTAGAAACAAGACTTTCCAAACTGGGAAATACCACCTTCTTGGCTTGAACGACAGTACCGTCTGTCTACTACTAAAACTGCTGCATATGCAAAGCCTGTGACTGATTTTTGCCGTGGGAACAGGACTATTTTCTATAGGGAATTCCTGAAGCATTGGAATTTGTCACATTGGCACATTCAGTGATGTTTGGACTGGTCTTCCTGCTTCAAACTAGCGCTGGCCAAGATACCAAGAAAACTCGTCTTAACATCTACCCAACAAATGTCAGTTTCTTTGCAGATGCACACCTGTTAGCCCTCAAAGTGATTTCGACGAGATACCTCATCCACAATGATCTGATCAAAATTTGCTAATGATGGGATATATCGTCATCAAGATGTTGTCTCGTCATCTGGCCGTGGTTCAAAATTACGTGGCGATACACCGAATGACTTAAGCTGTGACGGTGGTAGCTTGTTGAATATCGCCATCAAGATATTGTCAATTTTCATGACGAGATCAACGAACAGTTTTATTCTAATGACGAGATGTTTCGTACATCGAGATCTTCTAATGGTTAATGATAAATTGTTAACGACGAGATACTTCGTCAAGACAACCAGCAGAAGGATCAATTAGTATCCCAAACTGGAAAGTGGTCCTCCTTTTAATCTATTTTGTGCTCTCCAAGCGTTTGTGAGATAGAGCACACAGAAGCAAAAGGCTATATGAAAGAAGGAATGGCTTTTAGGACGAATGCTAAATAAACTATTATCACCCAACCCCAAATCCCATATCCACCGAAAAGTTTCCCAAAACTTTATCGGACTAGTCCCCCCAAAATGTAAGAGCCTTGTTCCTACTTTGATTTACTAGTGGCCGTCATTATCTAGACTTAGTGTCTAGAGAAGTCTAGATGGTTCAACAGCATATACATCTTTCTGAAATGAAAATTTAGTAATATTCTACATCGCATTTATAATGAAATATTTAGATGAAATTTAAAAGAAACTAACAAAATGTACTAATTTCTTTGTTTTTAAAAATTTGTAATGAAATCTGTATTTTCTGAATTTTTTTAACAAAACTTCAAGCTTCAGTAAAACGCACTATGATGCTTAGGATCACGATGGGAAGTGTAACTTGTTAATTCGAAATTAACAAGTACTCCCTACATTCTTGGTATCCTGTAAAGAACCCTGGACTGTAGTTGCGGCGTTTTAAATGTTAAAATCCGCAACAGACTGCTCTGACAAGTCTTAAAAGTGGGCACTCAAGATGTATGCCTTATGTGATAGAAATTAATTAATATCTAACGCCTCAATCTCAGCAATTTCTAATCATATTTTGGATTGTATCAATATCTTTGTGAGGCAGTTCCTGGTGAAACAGCAGTTGATAGATGCGTGACTTGAAAATAGTTTTCTTTTCGACTTGGTCTATGTTATGCATTGACTAAGGAGACTAGTAAAAACAAAGAAATCGAAAGACTGAAAGTTAATGCTTTGAACAAGGAAGTTGGCCACCTTATACAAAATGAATCCAATCAACGATTGAAAATCTCAACACAAAATTTATTTATGTGTGTCGATTAATAAATGAATCATGCTTAATTTCTTCCAGAAATTGTAGTTACATTACTACTTCCGAAAGATAATTCCTAATTACATAATTTTTCCCTCGCATTTTGTATTACAAATTGAACATTATTTTTCTAATCTAAGAATTTAATTATATTTCTTACAATGTATAAATATTTAAAATACCTTTTTAAACAAGCAAAAAATTACGTTACTATTTCCGTTACATTACTACTTCCGAAAGATAATTCCTGTTTACATAATTTTTTCCCTCGCATTTTGCATTACAAATTGAACATTATTTTTCAAATCTAAATATCTAATTTTTTCTTACAATGTATAAATATTTAAATTACCTTTATTAAAACAAGCAAAAAATTGATTCCCTTTATTCAAGAATAAGAACCACCAATGATAAATCAGGGTTACCGCCTATAGATACAGTAAAACTCAGTTTTAGTCTATATAAGCCTTCCTCCTACCAAATACTCGAGATGAACCCAACTGTAAGCAAATAAATCTCCGACGGTACATCGAAATAAAGTGCCATTTCCCAGTACCCAAGCCAAGGTGTCAAAGAACCTCGCATACTTTGAATAACAGACTGATTCGGTGGAAACAAGAGAAGGGAACACAAAAAGAAAGAGGAGAGCTCCAATTTTCTTCAATTTATCAATGTTTTCATAAAATGTGCATCCTGCCAGTCGATAGTCAGCCATTCTTCACCAGCAACACCGACACGGGCCACTCTTGACACGCTTCCCTTCGCCAGATATCGGCCTTCCAATAGCAACTCAGCGCGTCGGAAGCTTGTCCAATCTGTTGTTCAGCGAGAGGCAAAAAGGAGCCAAGTAAAGGACGCACAAAAGAAAAAGAAGCGAAAGAACCAATAAACAGTGGAGAATAATGACTACGCTGCGGAATAAGAATTTTCTTGCTCCCCGCTCAATATGTAGGTGACGCGTTAAAAAATGTTTTGCGGATCGAACTACAAATTATGTTCGAGCATGTTAGTGGCTTCTGTTGTGTTCTAGGATGTGATGTTCCAACTTCTTTCAAAGCGGAACCCAAATCACTGTATCAACAGATTTGACGTCACCAATAACCGGAAGCTTTTTCTTTATGATCTTTTTTCAGTGGTGTTTTATATGGTGGTTTTTTTTTTTTAAATCTTTAATACAAATCCGTCTAGTGGTACATAGTGCTTTTTAAGAAAGAATAATAATGTTTACTTGGATAAATGTGTATTAACAATAAAGGATTTTATTGTTAATTGAGACGGTATTAGAAGTAACTAAAATTCTTTTACAAATATTTTTTTTTTTTTCCAAATTGAGTAAATGTCTTCAAAGCTTCTTTTAGATCACCACTTGGAAAACATGGAAATACATTCTTTCGAATCTAAAAGGGTATTTTCCCCACGAGTTTCATCCCGAACGTCGTCGATAGCCCGATGGGTTGCTCCAGAGCAACGCAAATCTAATTACTTACAAGCCTTTCGAATTTAAAACTGTGATTCGGGACGTATTAAGCCCCCAAGTCGTTTTGACGAGGTATGTCGACCTTCAAGATCTGACGAATTTTTTCTAATGACAAGATATAATTTCAAGATATTGCCGATTCTTTTTCATTACAAGAACAAGATATCTTCAGCTTTCTTCTAAAGATGAGGTATATCGTCTATAAAGTTCTGGTCAGATTCTTAATGACGAAATACCTCATTAAGACAACCAACCACCAGGAGGATTAACCCAGAAATATTTTTACGGGAATTAAACCTAAATGTATACTATAATTAATTTATAACAAGGTAAAATTTTTTGTTATTTGCTCAAACATAGTTTTTAAGCTGTTGCATGTAGAATAAACTATAATAATTACGGAATAAATGATTGACCGATCATGTGCAGAGTAATCGTACATAGGATACAATAACCTACATGTTCAATACAAACTGATATCATTTCTATCATATGTTGTGTGTTACAAAGTGTCAATACTGTTCGGCTAGGCAAAATATACCTAGTATTATAAAAGGAAGTGTTTCTCTATTTTCTGTCTATGGCACTTACAGTAATGGCACACAGGTAGACCGAATATTTTACAATTTTTGGGTCGCGCCGAATTTTAAAATTCAATCTAGAACATTTTAAAGTGAATTTAATAGAATTTAATTATTATTGTTAACATCATAAAGAGATGGCAGATTCTAAATTTATTTTTTCCGTATTTTTTGAATACTTTCAGCCGAAGAACAAAACAAATAAAAAGTTTAAACTGGAGTTATGTAGTTATTTTTTCTGTCTCCTAGATCGTTAAAGATAGAGTAAAAATTTCAACGGATTTGAAATCTGTGGAAAATTTCACATTAGATCAATACCTAAAAATATCGTTTTCTTTAAAAAATTATTTTGGAAATTGTAACTTTTATAATTTTTACAATTCGAATTTGACCTTCGCTATCGAGATCACAGGTAACACATACTGCTTATTATATTGTAACTTTTATATTTTTGCAATACGAATATGGGCGCATCAGATAACAAACCATGATGGCTGCTATCCAATATGCTACGAATTCCCATTTGGTTTTCGAAGCAAGCGAAATGGGAATCGAAACGAAATCGTAGCAATCACCGGGGGTTAGCGAGCAGTGGTCACACGTGACCCCATGCAGTACATATTATATTTTAAATTTTTACTTCTTGCTAGAATTCTACGTTTACAGATTCATTTTTTCGTACTCAAGAAAATATATTTTGCTCAGCATTAAAAATTATAAAATAAAAGCATTCATGTTTTTCTGATTTGTGAAAAATTTGCTAAAAACGAATAAAATCGAACAACTTTGATCAGTTTTATAATAACGTTGTCATACTATGTGAAAACAAAAAAGATTCCTATTCATTTTTTAAAATTACTATACCTTCTTAATTTAAAAGTTAGTTTCGGCTATTAACATAATGTACCCATATTTCAGTTCAGATAGCCTACTCTTAAGTTTTCTAAGAACAAAAAGTAAATAAATCATGTAAAAACTTTAAAATTTTATTACCACAATACAATTGTAACTATATAATTAAATAGCAAAAATAAGCGTATAAAAAGCGGCAGATAAATTCCAATATTGCTGTACCATTTGTAAACAAATTTAATGAATTTATAAAAAATTCCAAAATAATTAAACTAAAAATTAAGTTTTGCTGTTTTACTTAGAATTACATATTTCTTTCCTCCCACTACCCGTAGTTAATCATGTTATTAGATTTTGTTCTTTATGTTAAAATAAATCCAATAGGTTTTTCAATTCAAAATATTTCATTGTTATTCATGTAATCTTTCCGTCTGCGCTGCCTAGTGGTTTGTCTGAGGTAGAATAATTCTGGCGAGTCACTTTTTATCCATCTACTCCCTAGCGGCACGATGTACGCTTTGTAATGAAAGAACTTATGTTATCTTTCCCTACAGATTTTATTAAAAATATGTTTCATCCAAAATGGCCCGTGGCGTAATGACGAGAGTTAGGTAGGTTTTTACCTGAGATTTTCAAGCGAAGCTGATATTTATTGCAATCATAATATATTAGATTTTCTATTAAGCTTTGCCAAGAACAGCAGGGGAACAAACATGTTTGCTACGTACCGGCTCTAGATCTATCTTTCGAAATGAAAAGAGAATATTATATTAAACTTTAACTGGAGATAATGGGAGAATCCGAGTGTAAGAAATACACGAATTTAGGCTCTGGTATATGCTATTTCACTTTGTATGATGATTTTAGATAAAGATTACAAAATGCAAGCCCATTTAAAGGATTGTATCATACTCTATGTTTATGTTGAAAACCATGGAAATTATATTTATACTTTAAATACGAACTTATTAAAGCTTTGCAAGAAACGCATGAAATTGTTTAAAAATTCAAATAACTCTTTTGTAATACAGACCTCCTGTGGAAATCTGTTTATGATAATATTGAGCTCATTTCAAGCAAAGGCATTATGACATTAAAAATTGCATTTCATTTTGGCCGAATAATATTAACAATGCGTTATAAACACAATTTTCCCTGTTCCACAGGATATGGTCTGCAGAAAATTAAAGGTTGAAAAATAATTTAACATCAGCAGACTTTGAATGTTGATAAGCTTTTCAACGTCTTTAGACATTTCATGATAGCAAACATTTCAATAACGGCAGGCTTAGCCGATCTGATCAGTCTACAAGTCTTTTCAGATCTGGAAAGAAATATATTTCGTACTGCGTTTATATTAAATTAATAACCATGTTTTAAACATTGCTTGCTTAAGCAATGATTAAAGTTATTTTTATACTCTAGATAAAAATTACAGACTAATAAACGACTTAAATTTAATTAGAGCCATATTTCAATAGCCTTCTGTATTTAAAATATAATAAACTTTAACGGGGATTTATTCCATTAATGTATGTAAGTCAAAAATTGATTTTCTTTACATTTTTTGTTTCATTAAAATTAATCATGTTAAAATCCCGAAATATTTTTTTTTATTTTCTTCAGTTAATCAATAACTTTTTTAAGTTCATAAATTCAAAGTTCTCTTTTTACGAATAGATATTAAAAGTGTTTAATGACAAGGAAATTTAAGAGTTTATTTCGAACTAAGCTTCCAAGTCTGAAATTATAAAGTACAGAGAAAGCTTTACTTTAATGGAAATTTGAATACATAATTTAAAGTTTTGGATAGATATACAGCCCAACTGTGTATATGAACATAATATTAATGATTTCTCAGATTTATATATAATATGCACACTAAGCGATACAAATACTACTGAGAACATCGAAAATATTAGTTCACATGTTTATGAAGATTATATTTAACTTTCGGAAATTTCTTACCGGAAAGGGAACAATTTGGGGGTGGGGGAGCATTAAGAGCAAAAGCCAAATTGACATATTTGTCCAAATATCTTTAGGCTGCAAGATGTAATTTAGGAAATAAAAACGGGCCTAAATATTTTTTAAAGTAACGAACAATACATATGTATATGATCAAATGTAATGGTAACAATCGTAGGGATTAAACGACTGTATGGCGTTAGAAATCCTCATGGGCAGAGAGTTCTAGGTTCCACGTACCTAATTCATGTCTTTATTCTGCCAAGTCGGTTAATGAAATAACAAATAAGTCGAATTATTCCACATTGGACCTCGTTAAGCAGCAACTACAATATACATGCTTTCAAGTATTGTTTACAGTGCACAAATGCACTTGCTTTCAGACGTTATAAAAGGCAACGCCTGTTTCTGAGACATCACTTAAACTTTTGATTTTAAGGTATGGTGTTCTTTTAAAGTAAAATAATCCCGATTGTTGGTTTACATTATTACTACCTTCATGAGCCGCGGTAGCTCAGTCAGTAGAGCGTCGGGCTCGCATCAGAAGGGTTGTGGGTTCTGTCCTCGGCGGAGCCTGCAATTCTGATGATTGCGAGATCGGCGCTTCGACCTGGCTAAAGACCGTCGTGTTCACCAATGGTGACTGGGGCACGTTAAATAGGTCGTGGTCACAAAATCCCCCATGTTCCCATACCGAATCAATACCTCTGGGGGTACCTGATCAGGGGGTTATCGGCCTCTGATTGGGATCTAAATTACGATATGTGTGAGTGAATGGATGTATGAAAGGGGACTTCCTGTAAAACGGATGTGCCATGAATGTCGAGCAAAGTCGAACTTCCTCCCAATGGGACTCAATAACATGGAAGGCGCACCCCCTCGCCTCTTGCCGTCTTCGACGGACCTGGCACTCCTCCGGTCTGTCAGTGTAGGTATAAGAAACAGCAACTGTCTTCATGATGTGTAATAGCCTGTCCAGTTGGGCAAATTGTATTTAATTAGACTGGGAAAATTTTTTGTTTAGCAAATTTATTAGACATACTGATATAGATTTAATAAGTCAGATTTGAATCATTTAAATGGAGGTTTCCATTTTAGTTTGAGGAAAACTTTTTCTATTTCGACAATGAACTAATTTATCAATGTTGAGCAGGTCTATATAAGAACAGTTTCAAAAGTCAAGTGTGCCACTCTCTCACATGTCTTCCCGGTTTCCTTTTCAATTCAAATTAATACTCGCAAATAAACAAACCAGGCGGAAAGTGGAAATTTTACTTCAGCTACCCCAATGTTCCCGTATAATACATACCTGGGTTACCTTAAAATGGAAAATTTTACCGTTATGCTGAAGTTTGGCGTTTGATCTAATTTATGTTAACCTATCGAATGTCATAAATATATTCGGAGTTCATTTGGTGCGGTTTTCATTGGCGACGTGATGAAATCGTGTTTGAAATACAAGCCAAGTAATGTCGCTTTCGGAATACGTACAGAAACACGTTCCTCCTCAGAAACACTACCGTAAACTACATTTAATTTGGCAGAAATGCATATAGTTCAAACAGTATCATCCTGAATTAAAACACAATAATGTGTTAAAAAAGATGTTGTATTTACCTGAGTATATGTTATGTAATTCGACAAGGAAAGTGCTATGTGACAACGTCGCAGTTCTGCTTAATAGTAATGCAATGACATTGATAGAGAAACGACGGAAAAGTGTTCAGTTGGAACTTCTAAATTGCACTGGCTCAATAAATTAAAAGTGTTTTCATTACAACTCAGAGACATTTCTCAAAAAATAAGTTCTACCTTCCCCTCGAATCTGAGGATCGTTAGTTCCCTTGAAAATGAAGTAATTTACATCCTATATCTTAACACTCTAATAAAGTATGAAACTAGTACGTTAGTAGTTAATTGAAAACACGGAATACCGATTCTAATCTAAGATTCTGTCATTATCCTTAATGAATATTTAAACTGGAATCATCTTAACGAAAATGTTCACCGTCAACAAATCAAAGATAGCTAGCCGTGATTTCAGGCCATCTTATTCCTTTCACCTTGTTCCTGAAGATCCCCAAATCTTGAATAAGAAGAATGGTACTGCATTCAATTTCGAATCTTAATGAGATTCGTGCATTTGGAACTATTGTCATAGAAGTTTAAAAGAAATGTATAGGAAATGTTAAGGTCGAGAAGTGCTCATGTAAAGAATTTACAGCACCGGTACGAGTAGTAACTGTTTGTTAAAACGAGAATATATATGTTAATAATTTACAGTCTCATAAAATTTGAGATAAAATGTTAGGGATGCATTGAATAAAAGCACGAGTCTCTTAGTTTTCAATGAATAATTAGTGTCATATGTTTAAGATCATTACTAATTCAACTTCTGAACTGGGGTTTTCGTTATTAAGACTATACGAAATCGTCAAATCTCTATCAACAGAATAGGATATTTACATTATAAGATTACAATTACAAAACATTTATTGTAAAACACTTACTGTTAACAAGTTTTCTATACATAACATAGAATGAAGAATAACATACATTACTTGTCTGAAAACCAAAAGATGATCGTTTTATATTAACATTGCAAAATCAAAGTTTATTTATTTATGTATTCAAAAACCCATCATACAATACAATAACAGTATCAATTAGTGTTTCAGACGGAAATGTTCTCATAATTAACTTAAAAAAGCCACGGAGTCGTACTCCAATAGAATATAATTATGTATCTAGTCTATACATGTTTAATGCTATTGAAGAATAAAAGCACATACACAGGCGTTTTATTTAACCAGAATGATTTGCTCGTTATTTTTCAGTAGTATCTGTACGTTAATCGTTTTTTATCATTATTTAAAATTTGTTACTTCTCTTGTTGAAGTTTATATAAAATGTTCTCGGATGAAATTTACTATTCTCTTTTTAGAAAATGAAGTACTAAAATAAATTGTTTTGTGTATTTATTGTGTACAACTGATTTTCTTTTCATATAAGTGTGTAATTTAAGTATTAAAAAAATGACTGTATAGCGACAAACCGAATCTAATTTAAAATGTGTGTTTTTATAGTTTGTTTATAACTGAAAATTACCGATTACATATGAGAGCACCATTGCATTAATTATAACAATTCGTCTTGATAAAGGAATACTCTATCAGAATATGCTTATTATGCAGCGTTTTCCAAAGATCCAGAACTCGTTTATGTTTTTAGGCTCTAATTAGTTTTGTGGTCAGAATCAAACACATAAACAGTAAACTGTTAACTCTATTGAAATATCGCAGATTCTGTCTCTGATTCCAGCTCCATATCACATTCCCGTGCGAAAGCAGAATTCATCGCATTGTGCGGTTTTTTGTCTGTTTCACCCTTCCCGGAAAACGACCGGAATTAAAGTTTCTGGATAAACTTTAATTAAAATCCCAAGAATTTTCTCCAGGTATTCCGGAAGATTAACGCAATTTATGCAATTCATCTGCAAAGAAAGTTTGGAAGATAATCAGTTTACTGATTTTGACGTCTTCTTCCGGGCGAAATGGCTTTTCGCTTTCCCAGCCTCTACCAAACTTAGATATTTTCATCAAAGTCTTACTTTCGCATTAGTATCGATTTAAAGGTAAGCCTAGCATAATAATTCCGTTTTCTGTTGTCATCCGAATTGAAACGTTGCTTTCTTTTCCAGTTAAACCGAGATGCTCTGTTCTTGCGAAATACTTTCCCTCTTTTTTACTTCTTCCAGTGCGTATTTACGCAGCATTAACCAAGAGAGGGACATTTTTAAGGCAGATCTTTGAAGCGTTATTGATAAGAAAGAATTACATATTGCTGTAGGTGACCTCGAAGGCATTAGTCGCAAAAATGAACGCAGCTTTCCCGTTCTTTTGGGCGTATGGGCGGATTCTTTTGGATGAACGAAAACTCATTTCGTCGGGATGAGTAATTTCAACAGCAACGATGCATGCGCTGCACGAGTATGGAAAAAGCGGGTCACGTATTCAAATGAATTTCGCATGAGCCAGTTAACTCTTTCCTGGGGAATCGGATTCACTGCAGTGTGAAACAGAGGCAATCTCTGCAGCAATTAAGAGTCAATGGGTAAATTGAATCTCGCCGATGCTGCGGGTCGATTGGGATACTTCTTGATTCCCATTATATTACATTCGATTAAGCAATTATGATGCGTGTGCTTAGTTGGTATGTGTGTAATGTGCGAGGGGAGGGAAGAACAAATATTCTGATGATTCCGAGAAAATAGTTCGTCGATGACAGGATCCCTTTTAAGAGTATCGGTTGTTAATCGCATTAGTCGAAATGATCTGGACATGAAATGGTAAATCGAACGATTTATAATAACTCTTTGCAGGACACAAAGTGGTGAAAACAGTTATTTAGAAGATTAAGTTTTTATGAGTAACGACCTTATATAGGCACATTTTGTCCTTAGCAAAATGTAACTTGCCTTCCATTTTTTTAAGAGTTGGTGGACACCTTGGGTTTTAGCGGCCACTTACACCTCTTAGGCATACTATTAGGTATCAGAATATCGACTGAGAAACATTTTATGTACCTTAACAGCCTTAATAAACCTATAATACTTATTTAATTTTTTAACTATTTTAAACGAGTGGAATGCCAGACGTCCCGCCGCCTTTGAAATGGTTAAGGGTATCACTTATTAATCTTTTCAGCCAAAATGGTTTGGAAAGTTCTGTACTAAAAACAGTTATTTGGCAGAAAAAATACTTTACTGCTGAATATCTTATATGAAAGTATTTTACCCATAACAGATGTAGCTTGAATTTTAGATTACTTTAAAGCTGGTGGATATCTTGTCACAACTCCCATCTACAACACTCTTAGACATCAGAATATCAAATGAGAAAATGTGTCTACATCTTAGCAACCTCAACCCTTCTGGGTTTGTCTCGGCGAGATATCTCGTTATTAGCTATACTAAGCAGATCTGGTGGACAAGATATCTCGTCATTAGAAGAAAACCGACCCGATCCTCATCTCGTAATCATACAAAAATTTTCAATATCCTGATGATAAGACAACTCGTCACTATCAAAATTGGTCACATCTTGATGGACGATATATCTTGTCAAAACTCCCATCTACAACACTCTTAGACACCAGAATATCAAATGAGAAAATATGTCTACATCTTAGCAACCCTTCTGCGGTTGTCTCGGTGATATATCTCGTTATTAGCTATACTAAGCAGATCTGGTGGACGAGATATCTCGTCATTAGAAGAAAACCGACCCGATCCTCATCTCGTAATCATACAAAAATTTTCAATAACCTGATGATAATACAACTCGTCATTATCAAAATTGGTCACATCTTGATGGACGATATATCTTGTCAAAACTCCCATCGACAACACTCTTAGACACCAGAATATCAAATGAGAAAATATGTCTACATCTTAGCAACTCTTCTGGGGTTGTCTCGGTGATATATCTCGTTATTAGCTATACTAAGCAGATCTGGTGGACGAGATATCTCGTCATTAGAAGAAAAGCGACCCGATCCTCATCTCGTAATCATACAAAAATTTTCAATATCCTGATGATAAGACAACTCGTCATTATCAAAATTGGTCACATCTTGATGGACGATATATCTTGTCCAAACCACTTGTAAGGTTAATATACCTTAAATATCATTTATATACTTTTCCTTAACAATTTAAAGACGAGGACGTCAAACGTCGCACCACCACGTTGGTTAAAAGTATCTCTTGCTAATCATATTAATCAAAATGATGTGAAAGTAAACTAGTATAATTGAAAAAAAGGTTCTAGAATCTGTTTTGCATTTTCATAAAGAAAATCTTTATATTTTAAAAATTATTATCATAACAATAAAGGTTTAAAGGTACACAACGACGCATTTATCTAACTGACGTCTTGGGCAACTTTTTGCAACAAATGCAACTTTTTTTCACACGTTCTACTCTTTATGTAAAGTACTAAAAACAAATTTCCTCCTACATGGGGTGTACTGTATGTGAGTTATAACCGCAACATAAATGTAACTTTCTACATAAATGCAATTTTTGCATAGTTGCAACTTTTTACAATTTAACTTAAAATTAATTTATATGAAATTACTATTTCATTTTTTGTCCTCTGAATCAACCCTTCAATATATGGCAAGTCTTGCGAACCCCGAAGTATTGCGGGTCAAACAAGAAGTTCATGGAAAGAAGGTATTCGTCTGAACAGACGAAAGTGAAATAAATAGCAAGAAGTACTTTAGCACATTGGTTGGTACTCATGATAATCCAGAGCAAACTTGCGTAATCGACTGCAGAGTTTGCGAGGTGAGTTTCGATCATCATTATGTTGTTTCCTTGTAGATGACGTTATAAAATCTCTGAATCTTGAGCGAAATAATTTTGCACTTCTGCTTTCCGATACAGCATAGTATTGCTCCAAGTTAATTGAGTGGTACACTTGTTTCACAACTGCAGAAAAAGTCCAATGCAACATCAGTCTCTGTTGAGCGCAGTTTTTCAATGTTAAAGAAATTACTGACCAAAGATATTCCATTCAACGACATCAACATTCTTCTGTGTTTAATAGTGTACATATAAATTTTGAATTTTTTCATTTTTTACTAATAATTTATTTTAGATTTTAGTGTATCAAATATAAATGCAACTTTATTTTCATAAATGCAACTTTAGGGAATGATAAATGCAACTTTTCCCATTTTTACTGCAAACAAAGAAGTTGCCCTAGTGATGTCATTTGGAGACTAAGGCATGAGCTTTAAACTGAGAAATGGTCTTGTAAAGCACTTACATGTGTAAATTTTAGCATTCAGTCATTGATACAAGTTAAAAATGAGCATTTAATTTAATGCCCCTATACAAAATTCATATTTAACGATCTTGTTTGACAATTGTGAATATAATGGTTTGATGTAAACATAATGTGGCAAGAGAAAATGTTGCAACAACGTATAATGAAATCCTTTCTGTGTAAAGATCATTGCTTTATATTCTGTACAATTCCGGTCTGCAATCAATCATAGTGTATAAGGAAATCTTTTTCATCAAAGAATCTTTTGTTATTATTATATTCAGGTGAATAAAATAACAATTGTTTCGGCTTTTGTGTATAAGATTTGATTATAAATAGGCAAGGAGTTTAAAGTAACGAGACAGTATAATATATTGTTATTTTAAAACATAATACATATTTTTACTTTGTATGACGATAAAAATTGAAAATAAGGCATCTTAGTTTATAAATCAGAATATGGCTTGAACATTTGTGATTTTTAGGTAAATTCTTGAATATTTGTATTTATCATTCAATTTATACGGACTGGATAACTGGCTACTTTTAATCAATTCCTGAATACTTTTAATCAATTTTACTTTTATCTGTGATGTTTTTCTTATAAATCAAGTTCATAATTCTGAAATATGTTTTATTTTCTCTTAAAACTACAAGGGTTGCAATACAAAGCCCCAAAACACACAAAAGAGGCAAAAATAATCTCAATGAAGTTTATATCATATGTTTTATCGACTGTAAATAACATTTCTTTTAAATGAGCGAAATTGTATTTATATAAAGAAAAAACATTCAACCACAGAATTCCAAAAGGTAATTTTATGTCGTTATTTAGAAACGTTACGTTGTTTTGAGAGAATATTAAAAGCAGTAATAAAAACTTTATATTCACTCATAAAAACTATGCTATTCAGCTTAATAATTTTACGAAACAACTAATTTTAAATTTAAAAATCCTTTGCGTAAACAGAAAGAAAACGAACGCAAATACTGAAAATTTCCTTTCTTAATTACGTTAAAAATGATTAATTTTAACCGAACGTGTTTCTCAATCGAAAAATAGATGACAAAGTAAGTCGTAACTTTCTTTTTCAGAAAAATTTGCTACGATAATTGTAGGAATGCTTACTGTGTGCTTGAAAACATAAACAGCAAACACTACTGATGAGATTTAATCTGATTATTTTTTGATTAAAATTCTTCTTTTACTTTTTTCTCGATATAGCAGTACAAACAAAAGAAACAAAACTGAAAGTTGGTTATAAGAAAGACGATCGAAATCACTATTGAGGAATCCAGGTTTTGATTTTATACCTGTATAATAAAATTAGTTTCCTACTACGCTTAAAAAGTCCTTATGAGGGAGGACAAAACAAACAAAACAAATCCGAACCGTTTCTATCGTATTATGAAATGTTATTCAATAACGAAGCAAAAGTTTGGAACATGAATAAATGAAGTTAAAAATATTTTTATTAAATTTGATTACAACGTGCATCAAGGAACGTCAAAAAAGGTTTGAATAAAAAATATCTAAATTAAATTTTGAATAAATTCCCATGAGTAAAAATAGAAACTGTTTTAATAATTTAGTACATTAAATCCCTAAGAGTAATCCGACTACCATATGTTAGCTACAATAATTGAAATTAAAAGCATTATTGCATCATTATAGCCTCGAGAGCAAAATACTAGAAACAATTGTAAAATTTTTGCTATGAATTGTAAATTATTTTTTACTTTATAGGTAGGTCTTTAATTAAAGTCGCACAGGATCAAAACAACGGGCTACTGGCGATAGACTGTAATCAAACCTGAGGACAACGTGATTTCGATCCACGGTTTAGATAACGAGGTCACACCAGAACTAGCACCTCACTCTCCAAATTTCCACACCACGCCAATGTGATTACATTTTAGGTCACGATAGATTAAATGTGTACCAGACCCTGAACATGGTGGTTCTTTGACTGGACCCAGTTTTGAACCCTTCGGTCTATAATCCGTTGCTCTGCCAGTTTGGCTACCATAGCCCTTCATTATGTATACAGTAATATTGTGTTAAGCACATCTTTTTATATATTTTTAAAATCACCACACCTTAATATCATGCATAATGTTAACCCTACTCGAACAGTGTTATGATTCGATGTCTTGAAGAGTTGTCTTGTAGCAAAACTGACGTGATCTTGATGGAAGAGATATCACGTCATTAGAAGAAAACGGACCAGATCTTGATATCGTCATAAAACATTGACAATATCTTGATGACGTGATATCTGATCGTTAGCAAAATTCAGCAAATCTTGTTGGACGATATAACTCGTCGAAAAAGCACAAGGGAATAATTGCTGTCACTGGTTCACCAATATTATTGTCAACAGTACAATCACCATTTGTTTGATAGATTTTTCTCATCTGTTGGTAGAGCTAGAAATTGTACTTTCATACAAAACAACAGTCTCCATTGATTGAATAAAGTTTAAAGTATTTACATGATTTATTTACTCTCTGTTCTTAGAAAGTTTAAGAGTGGCTATCTGAACTGAAATATGGGTACATTGTGTTAATAGCCGAAACTAACTTTTAAATTAAGTTATAATAATCTTAAAAAATGAATAGGAATCTTTTTTGTTTTCACATAGTATGACACAAATAGCTCTCTTTCTCTCTACAGATCGTGGACTAAATTGTCAAGCTGTAGGAATTTCCATGGTTTCAAGGATCGGATTTTGAATAGATTTCAACATATTCCAAAGTTCAGGATGCAGAAATAACCGATTGAAATTTGGCTACACTTTAGCAACAGGCTTGTATTTATAAAACCCTTAGGAAGTTATTTAGTAAATCCTTAGTTATTTATTTTTAAAACCCTTAGTTATTTATTTATAAAACCCTTAGTTAGTTAGTTATAAAACCCATTGTATTTATAAAACAAGTATATTTATTGTCCTAATTTACTTCGAATGGTTAAAAATATTTATGATGATTGATATATAGAGTTAATAGGCTTAAGAGGACCAGTGTAGTCCTATCTTCGTAATGTTAAAAATGTCAAATTTTAAGGAACATTTTCACAGAATCTTTTATGTGTATTGAGATTTGAATTTTTTAAGGTTGAGAAGACACTTAAACACTTTACACAGAAATTTTTAAAAAAACTTAAAATTTGAAGCTTTGATATTTTTTTTCCTTCAACTCTATTTTTATAAATGACTAATTTTAATCTTTTTCAGCAATCAAAATGAACTTTAATGAACAGATAGAAAAAAAATGCCTGCGTTAAAATATTTTATAAGGTATGTTACGCTTGTAAACCAATTTTTTTTTATATTCGCTTAAATAGACTTAGAAAAAATGTTCCTTTTATGTAAAAAGTACACATTTTGAGATAATGAAGTCTAAAACATGAAATTGACCTTACTTCAGATACGTCCATGTATTTTTCAAAAAATTATTTAAAATACTTCTACTCATCGTATCTCCATAAATAATGCGTCATTTTAAACATAATTGTATAATACTTTATTTAAATTTATCAAAAAATAATCGAAATTTTGAAAGATTTTTGTGCAATGGTCAACTTAAATTAATTTTTCTCAGTCAATAACTCATCTGACAGAGTTTTATCCGTTGCTGTATTACAACATGAGCCATACAACGGATACCACAATTTTTTCATAATATCAATCGATTGAATCGATAATTTGATGGTTGTTATCAGGTTGAAGTTCCTCCTAAATTTCCTTTTAGAAAGTGTAACCGTATATTTTCGTGGTTTTACATAAAATTTAGAAAGTTTCTTGATCTTGAATACTGCCTGAACTCCCACAGAACCACTTAATTTTTCAAGCTTTTCGTTGATGGTCACATATTTTTCAACTTTGCGTGCATTTTTACAATTGGTATTGAAACTATCAAAGAAATCTCAAATTTGTGCTATTTTACCCGTATTTTCAGCTATCATAAATGTAATCAAATCTGTGACATCTTAAAAAGAATGAAAACCTATTATGAGGCGGTGGTGTAAAAAATATTTATTCCAGTTACGCTCTGATACAGTGCATAAAAACGCATGTATTGGAGAGATAGAGACGAAGAATGGAACACAAAGCCTCTCATGGAGTGTATGGCCACCCCTATTCAAGAAACTCCCTATTCCTCCAAACAAAGCAAAAGGATTCAAACCGTTTCCTTATCATATATGACATTCCTAAACTCAGCTACCGATAAGATAAGGTTTCTGCCATGAATAAAATTTCGAGTCGAATCCATAGGGCGTGCAGCCACCTCGCGCGAGAACATACCAATATATTGAAGTGCAAAATTGGTCATAAATTAACAAGATGCATAAGAAGCATTAGGCTAGCATGTGAATTATTTTTTAAATTAATTAAATTTTTCGTGGTTCAAGTTAACAACAACGAAATGGATAATAACATAATAATTAACCCTCCAAGTTATTTTGACGAGAAATCTTGTCCATCAAGATCCGATCAATTTTGCTAATGACAATATATATTGTCCATCAAGATATTGGTTATTTTTTTTTATGATAACGAGATTTGTATATAGTCCGTCTTTTTTACTGACGAGATATCTCTTTCATCAATATCTGGTCAGTTTTGTTAATGATAAGATATCTCACGCGTCCGTCAATATCATATCAATTTTGCTATTAATAAGATATGTCGTTCGTCAATATCTGGTCAGTTTTGTTAATGTTACCTCGCGCGTCCGTCAATATCATATCAATTTCGCTATTAATAAGATATGTCGTTCAACAAGATCTGGTCAGTTTTGTTAATGAGAATGTATCTCGAGTGTCCGTCATATCAATTTTGCTATTGATAAGATATATCGTTCATCAAGATCTGGTCAGTTTTGTTAATGATAAGATACCTCGCGCGTCCGTCAATATCATATCAATTTCGCTATTGATAAGATATGTCGTTCAGCAAGATCTGGTCAGTTTTGTTAATGATAAGATACCTCGCGCGTCCGTCAATATCATATCAATTTCGCTATTGATAAGATATGTCATTCAACAAGATATTGTCGATTTTTTGATGACGAGATCAATATCTGGCTCTTTATTTTCTAATGACGAGATATCTCGTTCATCAAGATTTCTTCAGTTTTGCTAATAGTGAGATACCTCGACTAGACAACCGCGAGAAGGGTTAAATGTGATGCACAAATTACTGAAACCTGAATACGACGGGGATAAAAGGCATACATGACTATGCTTGAGGAACAGGAGTGCACTCTTTTAAAAGTACATTACTAGAGGGAAAAGACATTTTGAGTATATAGTGAAAATGGAATGATCACGAAAAGTAGAATCAGATGGATAAATACATTTATTATAAGTCCTCCATAGCAGTGTAAGAAACTCACACCAGAACAAGGTACCTCGCTTTGAAAATAATCTAAAAAGGAGGGGGACCATTAGGATATTTGTTCAGAACGCAGGATTCAGTGAAGTTCTCGCATAGCTTCTCTTTTAAAGCTGAGGGGAGACTTAAAAATGGCTTCCAGTTCACCAAATCATTCATTTACACTCCCTCTACTGCAACGCGTCAAACGTAAGTACAGAAAAAAGCATAGAGAGTGCAGTGCTTCTATCCGGAAAGTGGGGAGGAAGCTCTTACTGCCGTAATTTGAAGTTGAAAGTAAGTGGCCATCAATCTTCCACACCTAAAATGCGTGTCAACAAAGCAGACACGTTGGTACTGAATTAGAGATTTTTATTTCTTTGGTTTTTGCAGAGGTTCTCATTCAGAACGTTTTTGTGATCGTCCTTTCAACAGTAGTTGAGAAGAATGAAGTACTTGTTAGGTTATGAATAGAGACATTGCTTAAGTGGGAGTGTTCAGAATAAATGGTAAAAGTAAAGCGTAGACAAGCTGTAGAGATTACGTGAGTACGTAAATCTAAGGCCTATGCAAGTAAAGAATAAAGACAAGATATCTTAACCCTCTTGGTAGTTTTGTGACAAGATTATGTACGACATATCTCGTTCAACGTCTACCAGGAGAGTCTGTCTCGTTCAACGTCTAAATCTAAGTCGTCAATATCTTGATGGACGAGGTGTCTCTTCCATCAAGATATCGAAAGACTTCAGTCATTAGATAAAAGCTGATAAGATCTTGATCTTTGTCATCATCAACAAATTGTCACATCTTGAAAAGGAGTTATGCCATCATTAGATCAAAATAGTTCATACTTTGATGGACGGGATTTCGAGTCGAAACCACGCGAAAGGGAAACCAAATCAATTGTCAATAAGAATAACCACCATTTGAAAATGCATATGGAGCAGTAGGTTTTCATCAGCAACATCGAGTTTACAGGTGACTGAGAATGTAAATGTAAACTTAGAACATTAGAGTACATTATTGTGTCACTTTCACCTTGTAAAATGTGATTGTAGTATGATAGTGGACATTTTGTTACGAATTTTGGGACTGAGTCGAAACGCGTAAACTGTGCGTCATGCACAGACGCAAATGACGGTTAAATTTATCAAACTAACGCAGTATAATTATTCTGTTTCAGTTTCATAAATTAACTATAGTGTTAATATATTCATCTTGTTTCTGTCTATAAGTTTTTCACTTGGAACCCTGTGCAATTCAGACGCGTATTCCCGTAAATTATTTCAATACATATCAATGTGTTATGAAATGAATCCATGCATGATATTGAATAAGATAGTTTAGCCAGTCAGTAAGAGACACGATACATTTCCATGATTTTTGATGGTAATTGGTAATTTTTAATTAACGTCCGACTTGAGCAACACAACTGGTCATATCAGGTCTTCCGAAGAGTAAAGAAGAGAGTTAAAGAAGTTAAATCGATTGGTGCAAGTGGGATATTAATCAAGATAAAAAAAAATCTCTGATTGAATACCTAACACGAGAAACAAGGGAAAAAATTGATTTAAGTAGGAACGATATTTATTATGGGAGTTCATATACACTGATTCGTCATTTAGAGTGGTGTCAAATACCACAACGCAAACATACTTCCCAAAAAATTGCAACAGAAGAGTTTTAAAAACATGTCAATAAACCTTGTTCCCTTTCTAACATCGAATCAGTTCTTCCATATGTTTGTACCTTTAAAATAAGTACAGTCTGTGACTAGGCTGATTGTATCCATGTTCCGTAAGAGTAGTGGAATGGCAACCTGAGGGTACCAAGTTCGAAACCCAATCCAACGAAAGACCGTCACGTGCATGGGATTATTGCACGTTAAATCCTCCATGGTCAAAATATCTACACATTGGAGTGGCCTGGAAGTTCGGAGATGGGGTGCCAGTTCGGGTGTTGACCTCGTCATAAGACCGTGGTTCAAAGTTACGAGGTGTTGTCCTCGTCATAAGACCGTGGTTCAAAGTTACGAGGTGTTGTCCTCGGATCGATTCCTTAAAGTGGATCGATCTCAGACCATGACCAATAGCCCATTGTGTTACTTCAGCGCAATGTTTAGGCACCTACGTACCTAAAATGCGGATTCTACTTTTATTTTCAAAATTATTCTAAACAAGTATTTCGATCCCAAATTAGATATAAATTTAATGCTTATAAATAAATATGCACTTTAAAGTTCGAAATATATTATCTTAACTATTATTTATAATTAATTTTCGTGTCAGTTTTAATTAGGTTGATCATCATAATTGAAAACATATGTTTGAAGAAGCTATTTCTATTGACATAATTTTATGCCTTATATTAGCACTAGCAGAATAACCGGATATTGCTCAGGTTGAATTAAGTATAGTATGTTAATTGAAAATTGATCAGACTAATATATTCTTTTTCATAAAAGAATGACAGCATCAAATTTTTAATATCATTTTAACTTCCGTCGCTTCTAAATTTACTTCGAACGGACATATGCAAACATGATGCAACCATCCACATAATCCATTTTAATTTCGTTGCGCTTATGCTGAAAGATTTTTTCTAAGGTGACTACTACAGAAGTTTATTTTGAGTTTTGAAGTGATTACGGATATCCCTGTAATTTCATTTACAATAAAATGTGCGAATTTTCGGCTTATAGTCTTGCACTTAGTTTTCCTATGTATATGTTTTACTTGTGGCATTCTTGCACCTGGTATGCGATATTTTCGAATTTTTCACCAATATGAGAAGATGATAATTTTAATTTTTATTGTATTCATGACTAATTTAGTTTAAACAAACACATTTTTCTTGAAAATTTCATTCAGCGGCACGTGGAATAAAGGAGCTTGTGTTAGAAATAAATGTCTCGTCAGTTTAGACAAATTAAACTCAACCGATTTTAATAAACATATGGTTGGTTTGAGAGCGCGCTTTTACAAAAACAAAATGAAAGTAAACATGTGCAATTGGAAAAAAGGTTCTAGAATCTGTTTTGCATTTTCAAAAAGAAAATCTTCATATTTTAAAAATTATTATCATAACAATAAAGGTTTAAAGGTTCACAACGACGTATTTATTTAACTGATGTCTTGGGCAACTTTTTGCAACAAATGCAACTTTTTTTCACACGTTCTACTCTTTATGTAAAGTACTAAAAACAAAATTTCTCCTACATGGGGCGTATTATAAGTGAGTTATAACCGCAACATAAATGCAATTTTTGCATAATTGCAACTTTTTTACAATTTGGCTTAAAATTAATTTATATGAAATTACTAATTCATGACTAATTTAGTTTAAACAAACACATTTTCTTGAAAATTTAATTTCATTCAGCGGCACGTGGAATAACGGAGCTTGTGTTAGAAATAAATGTCTCGTCAGTTTAGACAAATTAAACTCAACCGATTTTAATAAACATATGGTTGGTTTGAGAGCGCTTTTACAATAACAAAATGAAAGTAAACTAGTGCAATTGGAAAAAGGTTCTAGAATCTGTTTTGCATTTTCAAAAAGAAAATCTTATGGTTGGTTTGAGAGCACTTTAACAAAAACAAAATCACTGCTTTCAACGAATGATTCACATGTATCTAAGTTGCGTAAGAACTGCTTCAATATGTAGAGCAAGCAACCACGACTTTGTCACCTCAGACAAAATAATTTAAATTTTTCAAAATTAGTAACTCTGATAACATTTCAAAATCAACAAATTATTGTATTTTCTCCAACAGGCATTTAGTTTTCAACCGTACCATTTGGGTTCATTTTTAAATTCATTGATTCGGTTTCTAAATGGAAATCACGTACCCTTTTAGAATGATCGATGCAGTTGTGCACAGCTTTCAATTACACTTGTGAAAAACGAAAAGCAAATGCAAATTTATTTTATTTTAATCGTGTTTCAATGAAATGCTACATCGAAATTTTGAAATATATTTCACGTATGACAACGTACGACTACCCAGATTAATTTAACGTAACCCATCATTTTAAGGTTATTTTTTTTAACTCGCCGGTCTTTTTAAAATAAGAAATAACACACCTTAACTAAAAATGTTTGGATTTGTATACTATATTTATTTTTATTAAACATAATTTTACAAATAATAAAGAATTCAATCAAATATGTAAGGAAAGTTGGTCAAAATATACGTATACCGCTAAGAAATTACACTTGTCTAGTGATAGTTTGCAGGAAATAAATAAATCGTTAAAAATCTAACTTCTAAATAATAAATATTTCTGCTATAGGTAATATACCGGAACACAAATATACAAACAGAAACAAAATTCCAATCATTGGTAAAAGACAGAATTCGAAAAAAAAAATCTGTTAAACGTGTTGAATTTTGACTTCCTGAATACATTCTGTTCTAGAACAATTCGACAAAGACTTTTGAACAATATTGATAAAAACACAATACTGATTTATTATCAAAAATAATCCATACCTCGCTTTACGGCCTAGATTTCGGAAAAGTTGGGAGTAAAGCGAAAAGAGGAATAACGAATTAATTGAGTTGATACAAATCCAAAAAAATTCAATTCGATCTGTTCTAATTCTTTATAAAATAATATAGTTTTTAGTTCATACAGCATTTTATCCTTTTTATTTCCTATAAAAATGCTTACATAAAAATAAAAGTAAAAAACAATGTAATAATAAACACAAATTCAAAAAATAAACAAATAAATTAAAAAACAAAAGAAATCATGTATACATATAATAAAAAACTCTAGCGTAACAGATTTTTGGATTATCTTTTTATTTTTATCAGTATCAATCTCCAAATTAAATTAACGTTTCGGTGGTATTTTTTCCTAAAAAATAGACGATTATAGTATTTAAAAGAAAAGTAATGAATTTTTAAATATGAAACGAAAATACAGTCTTTCAAATACAAACGTACCAAATATGTTTACAATTCACCAATTAATGCAAACAGAAACAAAACCTAACCAGAAAACAAACAAGAATAAACACTTCTAACTAAACTAAAGCGACAAAACAGTAAAATGATGACAATGGGTTGAGCCAAACGTTGCCAATATTTTCGTAAGGCAAAATGTAGCTGTGTCGCCTAAAGTGAGAGACCGAAACTAAGCATAAGGTCGCTAGCAGTATGTACAGTATTTTTATTTTTTTATTTTTTTGGCCTTATAACGAAACATTGTGGACTGTAAATCGAAAAAGTGCCATAATTAAAAAAGGCAGTCATAGCGAAATGTCGTATAAAGAGCGTCCGTATAGGGAGATATAGGTACTTGAGAATCTTAAAATATGATGGCAACATTTGGATGTCAATTCGGATACCAAATACAGAATTCTTACTCAAATTATAAAATTAAACATTAATTCTAGCCTTGCCAGATACCCAGTAGCAAAATTACGCTTATATGATCAATGAGTTTTTCCTTTGAACTTTTCGTGTTCTACTAAAAAATTTAAGTTACGTAAAATTAAATGTGTGAAATATTCTTTCGTCATCAATCAAATATTGATAAATTATTTACATTATAGGAAGAAATAAAAAGTAGGTTCAAACATATGTATTAAAATTTAATTTAATTAAAATTAATCTACGTACGGCAATCTGATCTGCGTACAACAATCGTTTTATACTAAATGTTGTTCTATGGCGTTTTCTAATTGCTTTTGTCTTTGATCTAAGGTCAATTCTAGGCTTCTTAGGAGTCGAATGTTTCAAAATCCTTTCTTACTGCACCTCTACAGCATAAGAAAAATCACCCTCCAAAATTCAGCTTCCTAGGACTTGTAATTCTTGAGATACAATGATCAGTGAGTGAGTGGTATTTAGCCTTTTATCACATATATATATATATATATATATATATATATATATATATATATATATATATATATATATATATATATACATATATATATACATATATATATATACATATATATATATATACATATATATATATATATATATATATATATATATATATATATATATATATATATATATACATATATATATATATACATATATATATATATATATATATATATATATACATATATATATATAATCTTATCACTTTTGTTGAAAAATTTATCCTTTTATAGTAATTTATGAAAGAACTTGGCTTGAAAAATATAGATTCTATTAAGTTAAGAAAGAAAATAATCTTATAATCTCTCGCACAGAACAAAAACTCAAATATTCATACATTTAAACTGACCATATCCAGTAGAAGCCAAGATAATGAATTTCAGTATTCTAATGGGTGTCAGAAAATTACTTCTGGTAGCTTAAAAATAGCATAGACACGATTTTACATACCTGTCCTCGATGAGAAACATATTTTGATTCGAATCAACGCATGTTCCTTTGATGGAGAAAGAGCTGCCTTCGATACGAATGGCAGACTGCCAACCTTTCTGGAACCAGAGCCCGGTTAATTTGCTGGGGAAATGGCAAACTGGAGCTGCAAACAAAAGACACGTGAAACATTAGCGTCTTTTCAATTGGCACATAAACTTAATTGGCACATAAAATACTATAGCTACACTTTATCTTCTCTGCATAATAGAATCAATCGTACATTTCAAGACATATCTGCATTTTCTGATGAAACAATGTATTATGCCACACAATGGTGCAGATGGGGATGGGTTCATTTTGATTTACAACGACTTTTTCCTCTGTTTTGTAATGAAGTTACGGAGAAGGCAAATGCTGTTTCAATTGAGAAAGCGAAGTGTCAGATACAATCTGACCCGGACACATTCTTTAAAATAGATAAAAAGACTTTGCATATTTGTGAAATGTTGTATATATCGTAGGAGAAATAACCAAAACTACAAAGAAAGTATTTATGTATTGATTGGATATATATATATATATATATATATATATATATATATATATATATATATATATATATATATTATATTTATATCTAAGCTTTTCTTCGTATGGAGAGATGACTTTCAGCAAAAAGGTACCATAAAAAACTATGTTTAGGTATTCGAAATATGTAATCGAAAGTATCTATACTGATCTCTTTAAATAGGTAAAATATTAGGTTTGACATACTATCACTCAGGTGTGCTATGAATCATATTACCTTTGAACTTTTGGTTATTTTATTATAGTGATTTTTAAAATTGTAGTTTCAAAATCGAAAACTTTTCTCAACAATTCTTCTTCCGATTTTATGCAAAATCTGTCAACAAAGTGACTTCTATTTTACATTATTTACATGTCAGTCATACTAATCACTTTATCTGGCATCGAATTTTCATGGATTTCCGATACTTAATGTGGTTTGAAATTCCGATGTGTGTTCGGCTCTTTCCCTTCAGGATTGATCACGGACCGTGGCCAATGTGTTGCTTCAGTGTGATGTTAATTCAACTACTTATACCTTGCTACCATGTTAGATAATTTGAAACGTTCCTTCTTCTCTGAAAAGTGTTACTACTCAAAAGTATATTTTACTGTAGTGATAATAAGAAGCGAATCACTTCCTAGCTTATTTTTCATCTGAATAGAACTATGTCGTTTTATTAAATTTGTAGGACATTTTTTACTTGTTTTCCTCGATTCGCTAGAATTTAGTTAAATTCAATCTGAGTTAAAACATTTATGGTAGGTAGGTACTTTAATTAACGTCGAAATGGAGAAAGATGAGGGGTTATTACCGACGGTCCGGGATCAGTCCTGAAGGGACAGATCGAAGGGCAAAACCACGCAATTTTGAACCACGGTTAGATGACGAGGCAACACCTGATCTTGCACCCCACTCTTCAAACTTTTTCACCTAAGTGATGATATTAGAGGCCACGACAGAGTTAACGTGCTCCAGCCGCATTGTATATGACCATCTCTGGCTGGAACGAGTATCGAACTCACAACCCTCCGGATGTTAACTCGTTGGGCTTCAGAGGCCTTTATAATTTCAACAACTGTTCTAAGTTGCATAGTTCTGCTCAGTTATCTCTAATATTATAAAAGGAAGGGTTTATTTGTCTGTTTGGAGCAGCAAAATCCTGATGATTCTATGGAACTTACAGCAAGGAAATTTGGCACACAGACAGTCCGAATTGTTTGAAATTTTTGGGTGGCGTTGAATTTTAAAATTCAATCTAGAAGATTTTTAAATGAATTTAATAGTTTTATTCTCCTTCGTTTTTTAAACTCGTATAACTGTTTCTACCGGTGTGACCTTGCAGTCAGGGATTGGAAACATGCCAGGTTTTTTTCATCCGCTGAACCCGGAGAAAATTATTTTTTTTCATTTCCGCTTTGATTTTGCGGGGACGAATAAATGTCTATTCAGACAATCTTTGAAGTCAGTTCTTTTTTCTATCTCCTTGACCGTTAAAGATAGATTAAAAATTTCAACGGATTTGAAATCTGCGGAAAATTTCAGTTTAGATTGATACCTAAAAATATTATTTTCTTTAAATAAATAATCTTTTAATTGAATATATCTTCAACGGATTTGAAATCTGCGGAAAATTTTACACCAGATTAATACCTTACACCACCGGCACGGGCAACGCCGGGCTAGCCACGCAGTGGCTAGTGTATGCTAATTTAATGTCTCAACTGTTTACTACCCAGTCTCCAAATATAGTACATTCAATAAAAGGGAAAACACCATTCTAAGAATTGCTGTCTACCAGAACAATATTTAGTTTATCTACACACTCAAATCTTCAGTTTAAAATTGGCGTCGAACTAGTGGGCTCTTACTGCCGGTGGATCTTGAAGATAATGCGTCGAAGAATTACATTATCATTTCTAAAAGAAGTATCCAAGAGGCGCCATTTTTACTGAATTTCTACCCCGGCGTCTGATGAAAGTCAGATATAAGTCTAGACAGCATACTTTTAGAAAACTCTATCGGTTTCCTAAAGGTATCCACTCATCTCTATGTCAGATACATATATAGAAATCGTTATCGTAAAAAAGCGTTTTTATCCAACTCAGTTTTGAATATCAGTTTTGAATATCAGTTTTGGGTAGTAGTTTCCTCGAATTTTTGTAGGAACTAAAATGAACATGATAAAGAATACGCTTCTAACATGCACGAATGCTGTTAATATAAAACTCTAATGTTTTTTTGCTGTGTTTACGGATTTATAAAAACATGTAATTTGAAATTGTATCTCATGCACAATTTTTCATTCAAAATCGCAATGGAATAAATAGTAAACTGTTCTTTTCAATCCAAACGTAAGTTAAATAAATTGTAACTTAAATAAAACAGTGATTGTTTACTGAATGATCACAACTAAAAATAACCCTATACTTTTTGCAACTTCTTTACCACTTAAGGTGGTTTCGACAAGATATACAGCCTATCAAGATCAGCCCAAATCTGTTAATGTCGATTTATTTCGTTATCAAGGTATTAAATTTTTTATGATGATGGGATGAACATCTAGTCAGGTTAACTTCAGACAATCAAAACCGTTAAGTATATATAGTAAAACATGATGGTTAAATTAAGTTTACTTTAAGCTTTTTACAATCATTATTATCTGGTCAGATTTACGCGAGACAACCATGAGGGTTAAGGTATCTGAACACGTTGAAACTGAAAATTTTGACCAAAAATTATAAAACAAATTTTTGAACTTATTTGATAAAGTATTTATTTGAATTCCCAAAATAAAATAGATTTTTTCTTTAAGTTGAATAGTTGCAGAGATATCAAGATTTTAATCAAGGCGGGAGAATCGTAAGTAGGTATGGAAAATACCGGAAACGGTCTTTAAAAGACCAAAAACCTGTCAAAATTTAAATTTAAAATGTACTTTTTTTCGCAAATTTAATTTTAGGAAGTTTTTATAACTGTTTAAATGGTTTCCCTTTTGGAAATATTGTGAACGTTAGTACAAACAGTAAAAGCAAGAGAGAGAAAACGATACACTTAAAACTATTTTTTACTCTAAATTAATATTGATATATTTGAAGGAACATTTAAAGTGAGGAATACATTATTTCCTCACTTCAAATGTTATAACTCAAAAATATATTGATGAATTCTCTTGTTCTTTATAATGTTGTCTAGGACATGAACAAGAATAATTTTGCTGAGTTGAACAGTTTTTACATTATGGCCATTTATTTAAGAAATAGGACTGTAAAAATATCGAAAATCTTATATTCATTTTTCGATCGCTTTTAAAATATTTGTTTATTTGAATATCCTTTTGATTCTAGTTTACTCCCTACAAAAATACATATAGTTTATTTTGGTAGCATTATTTTTCTAATTGGTTGAATAGATTTTCATGTAGTATATACCTGAAATGTGTGTGACACATTTCTTTACAATTTCATACATAATTATCATTTTTACAAAATTATTAATTTGTATTTTAAATATTTATAGCCAAATGTTATTGTTTAGTAACTAAAAATGTATTTATACTACATTTAAAAAAAAGGGTCTCGAAAGTTTTCGGATATATTAAGTAACTAAACATGATGATTAAAGTAAAACTACTTTAATTTTGCTACGCTCACAATTGCGTGGTGCCTTGAAGTAAATAAAATCAACTTCTTGTTACATTCTGTTGCACACTATTGCAGGAAGTTTATTTCATACGGTTGAAATACGCGTAAAGTCGATAAGGCTTGATTGCGATATTTCAAAGTAGATGCAGACCATGCTTTATATGCAGAGAACATTTGTTTCTCAAAGCCACAACTCACTGCGTACTGACCTCGGAGAAATAAAGACAAGGCGAAAGCTGGAAGGAAATGCGTCCATTCTAATAAAGTAAGCGAGACACATGTGAAACATAAATATAACGGTTCATTCCTAGCCGATCCATTCTCATTGTAAAAGTGATGAGACAATGCTATTTCGATATCTGCTGCCTAAGCGGGTGCTGAGGAACAAAAGAAGGAAAAGAAACTTCCTTATTTCTCGGACATTCACAGGAAAGAGCAAGAACAGTAATAAAACCTCGGAACAGTTAAACGGAAGAGGGGCTGGCGAGAGAAAAAGAAGAAACCACTACAGCTTCATCGAATTCGTTTTCGTGGCAACTGTGGGGATGTTCTTAAATTACCCCCATAAATTACATTTACCTAAAGTCTCTGCTTGATTTTCCATTTTTTTCCGTTTCCTTTACTACTCTCTTGTGAGCAATTTGGGGATGCTTTTGCGAATGATTTGAGCAGGAAATTAATCTGCCCATCGCTTATCACATGTCGCCACAAGTCCTTTGTCTTACAAGGAGATGGCGGGGGCCGGGCGATAAATTTAAGGGGGATGGAAATTAAACCAAGCGGTCCGGCGCTGTTTGCCGGGCGTGAGTATCTCGTAAAGGAACACAGCTTACGGACTGAAATGAATCCGGTGCTTTAAGAAACGTTTTCCTCTCCGTTTAACTGCACCATTCACAGCAACGGATGCAGACTGCTTTCTTTCGGCGATAACTGTAATTTTATTTCCCAGCACAGATTTCCTTTTTGCTGAAGTTAGGTAGTGAAGACTGCGAGATGGATCTGTGGAAGCGATTCCAATCTTATGGTCTAGTTGGCTTCGGTTTACGAGGAAAGTCAGTTTCCAAAGTGGCATTGCCACAAATTAATGAAAATGCATAAAATTTAAATGGTCAGAGGAAAGTTGGTCTTCATCCGTATATACCTCGTCATCTGACCGTAATTCAAAATTACGAGGTGTTGTCCTCGGATCTTTTTCTTAAAGGACTGATCCCGGACCGTCGTTAAAGCCCGTTGTGTTGCTCTAGTACGACGTTAACTAAAATTACCTTTATCATTACCGTATATACCTCTATTTGTACCTCTCAAGTATAGGTCTAAGATTAGATACAACTCTTAACTGTAATTTTATTTCCCAGCACGGATTTCCTTTTTGCTGTAGTTAGGTAGTGAAGACTGCGAGATGGATCTGTGGAAACAATTCCAGTCTTATGCGCTAGTTGGCTTCGGTTTACGAGAAACGTCGGTTTCCAAAGTGGCATTGCCACAAATGAATAAAAATGCATAACATTTAAATGGTCATAGAAAAGTTGGTCCTCATCCGTATCTACCTATTTGTACCTCTCAAGTATAGGTCTAGGATTAGATAAAACACTTAAATAAAAAAAATATAGATAATTCGTGATTTTACCAAATAAAGAAGTATTTAAAACCATATTCTTCAACACAATATAAGTATTCAAACAGTTATTTATTTTATTTAATAAATTCTTTAAAGCTTCAATGAGTACTTTTGCATATATTCATAATTTCAGACTCATCATCTGACTGTGGTTCAAAATTCAGAGGTGTTGTCCTCGATCTTTCCCTACGGGTTTGATCTCGGACCGTTGCCAATAACCCGTTGTGTTTCTCCAGTGCGATGTTAATTAAAATATCTACCAAATTCCTGACCCTGGGTGTATTTCCTCTGTGTCTGTAAAACATTCCTTGTTTGTGTATATCTATTCTTGATATTATCTACCTCGTGTCTGGCGCAGAATGGTCAGATAGGGTACTTGAGTCATAAGACCTCAAACCAAACTAACATCTTCTAAACCCTTACCTAATGTTCGGTTGACATATTATGACCCTTTAATAATATTTATTATAGCACAACAAGATCGCATCTATGAACCACTTTCTATTACCCTTGTGCATCACTGGTGGTGGGTTCGTGTTATACATCAAATATTGCATGCAGAATCCACTATTAGAGACCAAACATTCATTCCAGATGAACACATCTGCGTTCCTTACCCTGGATTCAAACCATTAACCTTACAATTCAGACACCAGCACGACGGCCACTAGGCCGATTGATCCACACTTATGCATACCAATATGGAATTGACAATGTAAAGAACAAATTGTCAAATTTATGAAAAAACCGCTTTATCTTCATATTTCAACACATTGCTTTTGATTCTTCCTGATTCGTCATCTGACCGTGGTTCAAAATTACGAGGTGTTGTCCTCGGATAATGATCCCGGACCGTCTTCAATAGCCCGTTGTGTTGCTCTAGTACGACGTTAACTAAAAATTACCAATTACCAATTGATTCTTCCTGATATGTAAATCGTCATCTGACCGTGGTTCAAAATTACGAGGTGTTGTCCTCGGATCTTTCGCTTAAGGGACTGATCCCGGACCGTCGTCAATAGCCCGTTAAAGTTGCTCTAGTACGACGTTAACTAAAATTACCAATTACCTGATATATAAAGTAGTTCGGTTGTGGAAGAGCATTGGATTAGCAACGGGAGGGTTGCGAGTTCGAATCCAGTCAAAAACCGTCGTGTACAAATGGGGCATGGGGCTCATTAAAACCGCCGTGGCCTGAAATATCCTCACGGCGTGATGTGGTGTGGAAGTTTGGAGAGGTGGAGTGCCAGCTCAGGTGTTGTCTCATTATCTGACCGTTGTTCAAAATTACGCTGTATTGTCCGCGATCTTTCCCATCGGGATTGATCCCGGACTGTCAGCAATAGCCCGGTGTGTTGGCCCAGTGTGACGTTAATTAAAATACCTACCTACCTAGCATAAAAGTTTTCCACGATAGCCTGTTTGGGTAGGTTGGTAGATAGGTACTTTAATTACTGTCGTACTGTTGCAACACAACGGGGGCTATTGACGACCAGTTTGGGTAAGGTAATTTTAATTAACGTCGTACAAGGACAACACAACGGGCTATTGACGAGGGTTCGGGATTAATGTCGGATGCACATTGAATCGATCGTGGCTCCAAATGTCCTCTCTTTTGCGCGTTGCAGAAATTTTGAGAGTGTGGTGCCAGCTCAGGGTTGTTTTCGTCAACTGGCCGTGGTTCAATATTAAGAGATGTTGTCCTTGGATTTTCCCTTGAGGATTGATATCTTATTGTCACCAATAACCCGTTTTGTTGTTCCAGTATGACATTAACTAACTACCTAGCTGAAACTTTTATTCAATACTAGACAGTCGATATCTGATGAAATTTTTAATTCCCTCTACAACTACTGTCTAACTTCAATAGCCGCAATAAAATATTTCTAAGGGAATCGGTAATATTTCTGAAGGTTGGTTTGGTCTTATGGCCTTAAGACCATATTTAGCCATGATGGTGTAAACACAAGACCGACAGCTTGATTGGAACAAGGAAATTTTTACTAATATTTAATAGAGAAATACAGCCGACCAACCGATCTAGTGGTCAAGGTGTTGGCCTCTGGATCGGAAGGTTCCTGGTTCGAATTCGGGGTTAGGGCATGGATGTAAATTGCGCTGTCCTTTGTTAGGGACAATGATGGTCCACCCACAGGGTGCCCCTTCACAAGTGATCATCACTTCTGGCCTTGTATAAGGCTAAAATGACTTCGGTCAACTCTGTAGTTTGTATTGTATTGTATTTGTATTTGTCTTCGCAATTGTACTGCATTGCCATTGGAAATAAAAGAAAATAGAGAAATACAACCCGGGAGAATTCGAAACTGGGCAGAATGTTTCAGATGAACAATATTGATGAATATAATGTTATTGAAACAAGTATAATTGGGCACATTTTTAGTTGAAGAAATTGAAAGAAACTTCACATATTCGAATACTTCGAAGACAGACAAATAAATGTAACCAAATTAACGTGACCTAGATTACTAAAGCTATTGCTGAATCATTTCTCTGTATGAATCTTTTCTTCCACATTTCGCTTGTATATGTGTAAGATTATTGATCTGAAAAATTTCCCTCTCTCTGTCCCAATTATAAACTCAGTCATACATTTTCCTTACTTACATTATGAATACGTATTTCAGATTTATATTCAGTCATGCATATCTTATAGCTATATTACGCCGACCAACCGGTATAGTGGTTAAGGTGTTAGCCTCTAGATCGGAAGGTTCCTGGTTCGAATCCGGGTCCGGGCATGGATGTTTGTAAACGTATGGTGTATAGGCGGCTGGTGCACCTTAAATCTGTCGTGGTCGAAAGTCCTCACGTTGGGTTGGCGTGGAAGTTTGGAGAGTGGGGTGCCAGCTCAGGTGTTGTTTCGTCATCTGACCGTGGTTCAAAATTACGAAGTGTTGTCCTCGGATCTTTCCCTTAAGGGACTGATCCCGGACCGTCGTCAATAGCCCGTTGTGTTGCTCTAGTACGACGTTAACTAAAATTACCAATTACCTATAGCTATATTACGGCAAGCTCACATTACGAAGCCAAAACACGCTTTTGGGACACATCATCACGAATATGAAATTTTAAATCCTTAATAATTATGTTACGGAAAACTCACACGCTTACTACAAGACCCCAATTCATTTGTAGCGGTCTAGATCGCCGGATCTGGAATTTGAAATTTAAATTCAGTCAAAATATCTATAATTACATTACGGTACGCTCAGGCACTACAAGATCACAATATGTCTGTAGTGGGGGTTTGTATGGATTTGAAATTTTACATTTAAATCAATTCATAAATACAGGGTGGTCATAAAAAAACTTGGCCGACATATGGACCTCTAGTGGCCGTTCCGTTCAACCGATCGAGATGAGATTTCAGATATAGTTATTCAGAGGTATGAGCTCGGGATTCTGTGAACGACAACAAAGTGGCACTCACGGTTACGGTTATACGTAGAGAAACTCGAAATTTTCGAATGGCAACACCCACTTTTTTCTGTCTCAAAATGCTCAGCGCATGCAAAAACCCTAAATAGCGTTGGAACGGTAAGTGTATCACAAAAAACGGAAGCGTTATGCACTCACAAAAAACAGCTCTGCGAACGTGCAACAAAACCACGATTGGGGCACACGAAAGAAATTTGCATATGTTGGAGGCAAGACACCAACCACAGAACGCCTTTCGCCAAATATTCAGCCAGATCTTCAGTCGGGAGCTCGTACATGCCAACGAAATGACTCTGTCAGCGAAAGTTAATGGAAAATTGGTAAAATTATATTATTAAAATGGGATGAATGCCGTGGAAGGGACCTTGCGTGTTTACCGTCGAAACCATCGCCACATACGAGGCCCATGTATCTGGCGAAAAGCGTTCTGTGGTTGGTGTCTTGCCTCTGTTATATGAAAATTTTCTCCGTGCGCCCAGAACGTGGTTTTGTTGGCCGTTCGCAGAACTGTTTTTTGTGCGTGCATAACGCGTCCGTGTTTTGTGATACACGTACCGTTTCAACGCTCTTTAGGGTTTTCGCATGCGCTAAGCATTTTGAGACTGGAAAAAGTAGGCGTTACCATTCGAAAATTTCGAGTTTCTCTACCTATAACTGTAACCGTGAGTGCCACTTTGTTGTCGTTCACAGAATTCCGAGCTCATACCTCTGAAAAACTATATCTGAAATCTCATCTCGATCGGTTGAACGGAACGGCCGCTAGAGGTCCATATATCGGCCAAGTTTTTTTATGACCACCCTGTATTTATAATTACATAATACGGCAAATTCAAACCTACTGCAAAAATACAATTCTCTTATAATAGTCGCCAGATAACGAACATGAAATTACAAATTTGTATCTTAGACCTCATTCAGAAGACCATGTTCCTCCTCCTGAGAACTATTCAGCTCGGATACTTACTACAAGACCACACTTTTTTTGTAGTAGGCTAGGCCACGGATTTCATATTTTAAATTTAAATACAGCCAGTCATAAATATTTGTAATTCTATATTACCGGGGGGCAAGCTCAAACTTACTACAAAAACAAAATTATCTTGAAGTAGTGTTCCGGATAACGGACCTGAAATTTCAAATTCATGTCTCAGTCCTCATTCGGATGACTAAGTCCCTCCTCTTGAGAACTATTCGGCTCGGACACTTACTACAAGACCACAATATGTTTGTAGCGGGCTCGACCAAGGATCTGAATTTTTAAATATTTAAATCTAGTCATAAATATTTATAATTATATTACTCCAGGATCAAACGTACTACACGACCAAATTTATTTTGTAGTGCTCCGATAACGGATCTGAAATTTAAAATTCATGTCTCAGTCCTCATTCGGATGACCAAGTCCCTCCTCTTGAGAACTATTCGGCTCGGACACTTACTACAAGACCACAATATGTTTGTAGCGGGCTCGACCAGGGATCTGAATTTTTAAATATTTAAGGTATACGTATACGTTCGGAGACCAATTTTCAAAATAATTATATTTTCCCAATTTTTTTTGTGTTTTTCATTTTATTATAAGTTATAACAACAGTGTAACACAACAGAAGACAAAATTTTCTTAATATTTTGAATTAATGGCATAAAACTGTCAAAAAAAGTTCAAAAAGTGATAGTTACGCTTAACGTGAAATTACAAAAACAAAATACTATTTTCCAAAAAATGACACTTAAAAACACTTGAAGGACAGTATTGCTGGACTTGGAAGATTATCTAAGCATTATCTTTAAATTTGGTGAAGATATGTGCCTACGTGTTTCAAAATTCCCACAAATGTTCAAAAATTCAAAGTGATTTAGAAAGCTAAAAGTTCAAACTATATTTCTGCATCAAAATAAAAAAAATCCGTTATTTGACTCAAAATCGATAAAAAAACGTATACGTATACCTTAAATCTAGTCATAAATATTTATAATTATATTACTCCAGGATCAAACGTACTACACGACCAAATTTATTTTGTAGTGCTCCGATAACGGATCTGAAATTTAAAATTCATGTCTCAGTCCTCATTCGGATGACCAAGTCCCTCCTCTTGAGAACTATTCGGCTCGGACACTTACTACAAGACCACAATATGTTTGTAGCGGGCTCGACCAGGGATCTGAATTTTTAAATATTTAAATCTAGTCATAAATATTTATAATTATATTACTCCAGGATCAAACGTACTACACGACCAAATTTATTTTGTAGTGCTCCGATAACGGATCTGAAATTTAAAATTCATGTCTCAGTCCTCATTCGGATGATCAAGTCCCTCCTCTTGAGAACTATTCGGCTCGGACACTTACTACAAGACCACAATATGTTTGTAACGGGCTCGACCAGGGATCTGAATTTTTAAATAATTAAATCTAGTCATAAATATTTATAATTATATTACTCCAGGATCAAACGTACTACACGAACAAATTTATTTTGTTGTGCTCAGATAACGGATCTGAAATTTCAAGTTTAAATTCTATCATAATTAGATCATAATCATATTTCTCAAAACTCTCATATTTTTAACGATCTGTGCCTTTGTCACAGGGTTATATCCATCCTCTTTCAGAAAACCAAGTCCCTCTTCATAAGAAATTTTTGGCTCGGACACTTACTACAAGACCACAATTTGTTTGTAGCGAGCTGGCCCAGGGATCTGAATTAAAAAAAATTTAATCTACTCATCAATATAAATAATTATATTACGTCAAGATCAAATTGATCTCGTATTGCTCCAGATAACGGATCTCAAATTTCAAGTTTAAATGCAGTCATAAATAGATCATATTCATATTTTGCAAAACTCCCACATTTTTATTGATATGTGCCAGTCTTAAAAGTTTGTCACAAGGTCGTATCTCCATCCTCTTGCAGAAGTCCAAGTCCTTCCTCCCGAGAATCATCTTTCCAGCTGAATATGAAGACTTTTCAGTATGAATATGACAAACGGCTCCATTTGCAGAGCATTTATAACCTCTTTCTAGACTATATCCCTCACTGCGGGAGAAACGAGATTTCGCCATTTCAGCTGAGTTTGTTTTTTCACCAGGGACGAAAAAAGCAAGGCAAGGCCAAGAGCTGAAGCATCCGCGAGACGCAATCAAAAGTAACAGCTCTCCCGAGTACGTGTTTTGAGCTGGCTAAACACTTTTTATGCTCCCTGCTCTTCTCGTCTCCCCGATCACGTAAGCGAAGAAAATCCAACCCTAACAACGGTAAATGTAATTGATAAATAAAATGAAAGCAGCCCCGAATGCAGATTTAATCAAGGCCGCCTTGTATTGATTTTACAATTTGATGCGGGAAGGTCAATAAAATCTCAAAATTGGTCTCATTTGGGCCTCCGCTTTTGCTGTAATTTAAATCAAACAAGGTGAATCATCTCCGTGAAGTTTGTGGAAAACAAGGGGATGCTTAGTGAGAATTAGCCGAGCATTTGCATGCAGTTCGGGAACCATTTGCATGGCTCGGATCTCAGTGACTTTAAATGGTATGAAATGATTATGTTTCTCTTGTTCCCTTTATAATTTACATGCCATTGTGATTTGGTGTGCGCTGTTTTGTATACGCTTTAACGGTGTTGAGTAGTTTGTTTTTCATTGCAACTGACTGGGGATCATTATTATTTAGAGAAACTATTCATCTTATTCAAATAATTTAACGTGTTGGAATGGTGTGGAAGTTTTTGGATAGTAGGATGCCTGCTCAGGTGTTGTACGCGGTCATCTGACAGTGGTTCAAAATTAGTGGTATCACCATTACATCATTCCCTTCGGGATTGATTCTAGACCATCGGCAATAGCTCATTGTGTTTGTTGCTCTATTGCGTCGTTGACTTCCCAACGCATCTTAAATAGTTTAATGCCATTATGTATATTTTTATACCTCACTAACTAGTGATTGGTGAATTGCAGCTATAGAAGAGCTATAGTTTTTTTTCGTTACAACTTACTGGTGATCCTTATTATTTAAAGGAACTATTTATTTTATTTAAATAGATTAGCACGTTGGAGTGGTGTGGGTGTCAGCTTAGGTGTTGTACGTGTCATCTCTGACTATGATTCAAAATTATGAGGTATCTAGGATCGCTCTTTCCCTTCGGGATTCATCCCGGATCGCCGTAGATAGCAAGTTATGTTGCTCCAGTACGACTTTAATTCAACTGCCTGCCTACTTACCTACTTATTTTTAGTAATCACTGCACACCCTACTTGAGTTTTTTTTTTAATTTTTATTATAACTTACTGAGTATCATTATTAATTAAAAACTATTTATCTTAAATAAAATAGCTTAAACAAAATACTTATTTACACTCTTATGTATATTTTTAAACTTAACCAATTTGTTGTGAGACTTAAATTGCTGTAATAGTGTGTGAACGTAGTCCTCTAATCACCGAGCACCACTATCCAATTAAGTTATTTAGAGCTTTCTAAGCAACGAAACCATATACTAACCCCAATTTAGCTTCCACATAGTTCATAAAAGTTTTAACTACACGGGAATTAAAAATATGTAAATTCCCTGTTAGTGTACTGAATATCTAAGATTTTTACACATATTTGATCTTTTTCATGAGTAATATATAATTAGAAAATAGTTCGCCTTTATGATCTCGACATCGTGTACACACTAAGTTATTAAACTTTCATATCACTATATAACTCCCTAGTGTTCCTAGTAAAATCAATGCTGTTCTTAATAAATTCCTTAACGCTTCTGCGTTGTAAGTGCGGGTATGTGTTAGAAATTGATATAGACAAAAATAAAAGGAATTTTTCATACTCTACTACACGAAGTTTCTCCGATTTGAAGTCTGAATTTATCTGCATAAAACATTAAAAATAAAATGATCACGTTCTGAAAACGGGTATTTGAAAATAGAAAGAAAAAACTCTTGCAGCATGTCTTCCAATTACCAGACGCTGGTCATTTTGTTTTAAGATAATTTTCTTTTTGCTGTCCGAATTCATAATAATTGCACTCAAGTGTTCATTGCAAAGTTTAGTGTCTATCGAAATTCAGACATGCGAGCACATTTTAAAGTAAACACTCAATCTTGGGACAATAAAACTGGGCTTGTTACATCAGGAATAATCAGTAATACTGTTCCATAATAGATAATAAATTTGATACCTTGTATGATATCGTTATTTGTTAATATTCATCGTTGATACTTCCTACTCTTGATCTTTCTTGATAATTTTATGAACAACACGGACTAAGGGACTGTAACGATACGACCGCGGAAAATCCGAATAATGTAAAAACAGGGAACAAATTAAGGGAAAAAGTTTTTGAACAAGTTTTATTTGCAGTGTAATGTGAATATTCAAACAATTATTAATTGATTGACAGTATACTTCTGAAATTAAATGGTGGCCAATTCAATGGGTGACCTTATACAGGCTATTCAAAATTTAAAATTGTCAGGGAGAGAAAAGAAAATTATTATTTTTGAAAGTCAGTGTTGGTTATAAAATTATCTAGGAAGCTTAAATTATTCGATGAACTCACTAGAACTGGATGGAAGATGCAACTAATCCTTAGAAAAAAATTGACCATATCTTGGCACATCTTGAGAAAATAGACGATATATTCGGACGATGAAACATCTAGTCATTAGCAAAATTGGTCGGATCTTTATTGACGAGATATCTCGTTGAAACCATTTGGGGAGTTAAAACCACTCATCCTCCCCATCCATACAAAATGTCTAAAAACTCAAATTTCGTTGGATTATCTGAAATAGTGAATTGAAACAAGTTCCAATGCAATTACTTTCAAAGATAAAGTGTTGCGTGTATAACTTTCAGAGAAGCCCCAAACCGTTGAAACCGGGTAGAGGGAAAAGAATCATATCTGGAATCATCCATTTTGCAGTGAGCATAAGAAGTAAGGACAAAAAGAATTATTGAAACTAGGGTGCATGCATCATCAAACTATATTTCAATCCATCCCAGCGTATTCTCCGAGAGTCCACTTTTTCTTTTGTTTCAGCGCTCAAGGCAGGGCCTTTATGTATATTTTGCCTCTTCTTCCCTCTTTTTACTTCCGTATTTATTACTAAAAGAAAGGGCCTTAGTATTCGCTGCACGGAGAGGAAAAAGCACTTTTTTGCAAAACGACTCTGTTGTCCTAATCCTCTATCGTGATACAAAAATAAAATAGAAACTAAGGAAACAGTGGGATAGAAAAAGAGCTAAAAAAATTACAGTTTTTCTTAGAGTGCTGAAATATTCATCGTCCTCAACTGCTTCAAGACATCCCGTGGTTTCAGGAGATTGTAGGAAGCCTTTTTCTCCCGGTTTTTATCTTATACTTTGGCCTCAATCGCGAAAGACGGCCTAGAGTTTCTCCACATTAAATGACTTGAATCCACGCAGGATAGCTTTAAATCAAGTTAATATCGCTTTCCAAAAGAACGTACTTTCTTTTTAAAAAGAGACTTAGAAAATAAATCATTACTTTTTTAATATACTCCTATAACTTTTCCTTTTTCTCCCGTCCCCGCTAAAAAAGCATTTACGAGAGCGCTGCATTTACTCCTGATGAAAAAGAATTCCGAAACTTCTCCCAGACAGCATGTTGTCCTATCGAAGATTGAACCTGTCGAAGAATGTCGGAATTGAGAAAACTCGGTGTAACCTTGTAACCTTTTGTGAAAGGGTTTTGTGCCGTGAATTACGTTTTTGCTCTGAATTACTCTGGATGACCACAGTTTACTTGCAAATCCTATAGAGGGTGGTAATATATTTTTCATTTCAAAAACGATTTAGATCCAATACAGCTAGATCATGTCTTGGAATATCTTCTATCAAATTTGAAAAATTAAATTTCTCAACCCTCCAAGCGATTTTAACGAGATATCTCCTCCATCCAAGTCGGATCAATTTTGCCTATAATGATATATCTCGTAATCAAGATATTGCCGATTTCTCGATGATGTTGATGTCAAGATATGGTCAGTATAAATTATTTCAGATCTAACCCATTTAGGTCAGTCATTCTAAGCCATCAAGAGACGCGTGCTGGTGCAGACAAGACGCGCAGAGGTAGACAAGGCGCTCAGAGGTAGACTAGACGCGCAGAAGTAGACTAAGCGCTCAGATGTTGACTAGGCGCGCAGATGTAGAGAGGAAACGCGTTTTATCGAAACAGCTTTTCGAGAGTGGGTTGGTAGCAGAGGTAGACTAGGCGTAGGTAGACTAGAGGTAGACTAGACGTGCAGAAGTAGACTAGGCGCGCAGATATTGGCTAAGCGCTCAGATGTTGACTAGGCGCGCAGATGTAGAGAGGAAACGCGTTTTCTCGTAACAGCTTTTCGAGAGTGGGTTGGTACCAGAGGTAGACTAGGCGCTCAGAGGTAGACTAGACGCGCAGAAGTAGACTAGGCGCGCAGATGTTGACTAGGCTTGCAGATGTAGAGAGGAATCGAGTTTTCTCGTAACAGCTTTTCAAGAAAGGGTTGACATGATATCTATTAAACTATTGGATTGAACGACTTGAAAATTTTACAGCATGTCGAGCAAACATCCATTTCTCACTTGATGAACCAGAAGAGCGATATGTTAGATTTTTATGTCTCTGTAACAAAACACTCTGTCAATTTTCTGAGTAAACAGGTCATTTTGGAGTTCACAATTCTCCATTTTAACAAATATATTTTCTTAAATTCAGGTGTATCAAATGATAGCTACATGTATATCAAGTAAATGCGCCGTTCAATATATTTGTTTAATACCACTTGGAGTTTTGAACATATTGCTCATTTTCGTACCATAAAACCCCAAGCTTTATGAAAATTTATGAAATATTTCATGTTAACGAGTTAGTAGAAATTAAAAAGAACATAAAATGAATATTCGTCTGAGAGACAAAGTGTTATGTGTCATCCAAACTTCAACTTGCTTAGTGTTGTTGCAACTGAAGTTCATGATTAATTTGAAAATTAAACATCTTTCGTGTATAGAACTAATAATTTTTACTTTGAATTTCATATCGTATATTTATGTATACATACACTCAAATCTATTTTTGTGCGGTTTATGAAAAAAATTTATTTAGTGCAGTCTACTAACAGTTCTTTTAAAATTTCAATCAAATTAGAACATAATTAACAAAGTTATCAATAAAAATTACTTAAATAAAAATAATTTATATAGAACGTTTTTGTAACGAACTAAAAAGTATAAAATATTTTTTTTTGGCCCCTAACAGATTTATAACCCCATACAGATTGTCCTGAAAATTTGTGATTGTGAAGTTTTAATCGCTATAAAAATATTTGTAAGATTTAAAACGAAAAACGTGGGGCGCTTTACACTCCTCACAATTATCAATTGCATGCGCCCCACGTTTTTCGTTTTAAATCTTACAAGTATTTTTATAGCGATTAAAACTTCACAATCACAAATTTTCAGGACAATCTGTATGGGGCCAGGAGAAATTATTTTACACTTTTTAGTCCGTTACACCGACTACATGGTAAATGAAAAAAAGTCAACTCTAAACGAGTGCGAGGTAGTATCTTCAAGTGACGAAAGTGATTTTGAATCAGTTTACCACAAGAAAATCCGCGTAATGTCAGACTACGAAGGATAACGGTTATACATTTCGAAAAGTTTTGTACGTGTAAAATAAGTATAGTAAGTAAAATATTTAAAAATGTTCGCATGTGTATTTTCTAAATGTGATTCCAAAAGGTTTGACGAGATTCCAAGTAGTTGCCAAGCCTCGTGTCTTGATTTCGTTTAAAAAAGTAATTTCTAGTTATTTCGTGAAGTTTTGTTTTATTTTCTACGTGAGACTTTTTTTATGCGGTCCTTATTCGCAGCATAAAAAAAAATACTTTTTAAGTATGTTGTGAAAAATATTTTTTATAGCTACTCGTGAAGTATTGGAAGATTATTTTATGCGTTTTCATTTATGCGGACCCTATCCACAGCACAAAAAAGTCCATATGTATATTTAAAAAAAAAATAAAATAAAATAAATATATATATATATATATATATATATATATATATAGCATGTATGATTAAGAACATTAACTAATTAAGTACCCAGTTATTTGTATCAACCCTTCTTTGCATAATGGTGGAAATTTCCATCATAACATTGTGAATGCCCAAAAATTATATAAAAGAACAAGTTCACTTTTCGTTGATCGTGTCTGGATACCTTTTTATTGCATAAAAAAAACATAGCTGTCAAAAATAAGCAAGTGTCACTATCAATAAAACGAGCTTGAAGTTGTCATTCCGCTGTTTGTTGTAGTTGCAATAAACGTATGATTTCGTTTTTAATTTTGTTTTATTATATTTGAGTTTCTATTGCTAAAAAAGTGAAAATGAGTGGAAGAAAGGTTTGTAACATGTGTTTCTGTTATTTTTAGAGCAATTTCTGAAAAAGTTTGCGTTTAATTTAAAAAATACCACATGATAGCATCATACTGTTTTTTGCTAAATTTATACTATAAATATATACTAAGATTTTTTAACCATTTTTCCTTTAATTTTGAACATGAATAATATCACCTTGATTTATTTCACCAATAAAGAAAAAATCATGCAAAGAAGGGTTAAAATTTCAGTTTAATAATCAATTAACTAATGTGTTAATTGTATATTTTCATTTCTTGTCAACACCTGAATTGGATCATATGCAAATAGTAATCTATAAATGCATTAAAGTGAGTTATACTGAAAGGTGGATTTTGAAACTGAGCTAGAGTAAATTAAGATCGGAAAGGAAATATACTTCACTCTATCCAAGGTATTCTGCAATTAAATTTTTTCACAGAAGGCTGTCCGAAATGTGACTGCCTGCTCACAGATGTATGCAGCATCCTGCCAAGACGAGACGAGGTCGAAAGACATGCATTAATGACTTAGTACTAAACACATCCCGAGCTAAAATGTGTTCAATAGCGAATTCCAAAGTATTTCCTCGAGAAAGTATAATTTTTAACTTCGCAATTAGAGTGCTAATGAGTTGTACATTTTGGACTAATTAGTAAGTCATTAGAAGGCGATCAGAACACGGGAAAAGACCGATCGGGTTCTAAAAAGAAAGGAAATTGCAACCGCTTCATGATCTTCTGATTAAGACTTTCTTATAAGGGTTTGTGAACCTTTGCTTAAACTTATAGTGCTTGTACTTCGAGTCTTTTCATAGGCCAGCATTGAAGGATACGGTTTCAAGTTGTTTCGTGAACGCATTAGGGGAGGGGGGGCAGTTTTTTCATACGTCCCTGTGGAAATTAAGGCTAATAAGTAACCGTGCCAATTCAAAAATGCAAATTTGAAGATTGCTTCGTTTTTTATTCTCTTCTAATTAACATTTCCATGACGTATTACCTTAAACCCACCTGTTCTACCTACTAAAATATAGGATGGAAAGTAGTACTTTTGATGAAAACAATCCATTCTTATTAAATTTCCACGTTGTTCCGAGAAAATGTCTCGTTTATCCTGATCTGACCAATTTTTCATAAAAACGAAATATCTCGTCTATCGAGATATTACCCATTTTATAATGACGACATATCTCGTCTATCGAGATATTACCCATTTTATAATGACGACATATCTCGTGCATTCAGATCTGACCAATTTTGCTAATGCTGAGATGTCTTCTTCTTCTTCTGAATGGAAACAATCCCCTCCGTATCGAGTTACTGAAAACTCACAGCGGATTAGCAGGGAAGGTCTCTAATGATAAAAAGAAAGAAGCCCCGTGCATGTGGGAGGAGTGCTAGGTGCGCCAGGTTATCTGAGACGTGGTCAGAGTCCCCAAACAGCCCCCGCCCAAAGAAAAAGGTGTCCGTCCCAGCTCATAGTTTTAATTCAACACGAGGCCACCGTGCTCACACTCTGGATGATGAGATATCTCGACATAACTATTGTCGATTGTTCGAAAATAACAAGATCAAGATTTGGTCAGTTTTCTTCTAATAACGAGAAGTCTCGTAAATCAAGATCTGGTCAGTTTTGCTAACGAAGAGATACTTCGTCGAGACCACCACCAAGAGTGTTAAAGCACTCTCTTCACCATTCATTTTGATCAAGAATGCATGTTAATATGTGAAGTATAAAGCACTCACTTCTTATGCCATTTGTTTACCAAAATGGGGAGCCAAAATCCAACATTAAACAATACACAAGGGATAAAAATGTTAGGCTTCTATAATACCGTTATCTTTTTATATTTTTTAGGTATTCATATTGGCAAATAACATAAAGTTTTTCAACACAAAAGCGATTTTACAGTTTCGAGAATTTGAGATTGCTATACAAATTTACATTTCAACCCATTTCAAATGCCGAAAATACGTTTTCTCTATTAAATAATATATTTTTGAGAAAAAAACTGAATACCGGGATCTGTTGGCAAAAATTTCTGTTTTCACTTTGTGAACAATTCCCAATAACGATAATAATCATCGAATTTTGCAAAAAGTCTCACGGCAGTACTAATTATGCACTTAATGAGCTGGAATATGTAATTTCGATGTTTCAGTAACAGTTTAATCACATGGTGTCAGAATTTGCTCATGTTTCCATTCATAATTTTTATGACTGTTAATTTCATAATTGATAAAAAATAGCAAATTTAGTTTGATAATTAAAACATTTATAGATTATGTTTGGGATTTTGGGTAGCAAAGGACGAAAAAACAATTTCCAAGACAAATTAATATTTGTTGCAAATATAACAAAAAACGTGAAACACCAATTTAACATTAGGAGATATAATTTTCAAACACAAATTGGTGAAAAATCCAATAAAATTTACAAACTTTTTTTTATATCCGCTTGAAAATGTATGTAGAAAATCCAAATTTGTGATAAAAGATGAATGTTCGTATTGAAATTATCGAATCAAGCACCCAATTTAATATGAAGACTGTCCCTTAGATAAATTTTAAGTATTGATATTTGTAGAAAACATTAATCCCTATTGATTGCTACCTTCCGTTTTGTTTTGCAATGTAAATTGTGCAGTTGCGAACGGGTGAGTCTTTTTTTTTTTTGACGGCTGTACATTGTTAACAGTTGGTTAGCTTTTATGGAACGAGAGCCATATTTGATAAATTTGCAACATACATTCTATAACGTCCAGCAATATGTATATATACACAAGCAAGGTTTATGTACCCAGAAGAGACGAATAAATTTAGGGTAGGTTAGAGAAATGGAATCGCGTCGCCTGCAACTCGCATGCATTGCATCAGATAAAAGTAGCTAAATATTTGAATTAATGCCACACACACTAGAGCAACACAACGGGTTGGTAGCGACGGTCTAGGATCCATACCGAAGTGAAAGATCCGAAAACAATACCTCGTAATTTGGAACCATTGTCTGATGACTATGTCATCACCTGAACTGGAGCAGCTTTCTCCAAATGTAAGAAAACTGTAAGAGTATATCATAAGACACTCTACGCTGCTACTGAATATAAAGCTTGACCAAAATACCAAATAAAATATGACCTTCATGCCCTTCCCCTTGCTCGATAAAAGGATGCTTCATATTCGACTTTATTTTCCCACCCATTTTACGCAACCGTCATAACACTACAGTATATACTTTTATATCGCATCGCAAATCTTATTGTGGACTAGCAAAGGAATATTTTTATGCACACCACACACAAGAATCAAAACCAAAGAAAAAACCCAGAGAGGAAACATGAAAAATAAAATACCAAAACGGCAACTGCGAAAAAGTTGGGGAAAAAAAGCCTTCCTAGTCATGTCTTTATCAGTCCATTCTTTCCTTATCCAAAACACCTTCCGATTCCCTATTGATTTTTCTTCTAAAACAGCCACGTCGCTTGGAGGAAAGTGGAGGGAAAAAAGCTTCCAAAACCCAGACCTAAATAAAATATTAGACTCGCTCTGTCTTGTCTATTCTCGTTTGCGAAGAGCTGATCATGAGGGGAGGTTTTCTCTGAAACCTAATTGATTATCCGTACCACAAATACCCATCGATGGCATAAACTTATTGGGGAAACTTCGACATCGCCAACAATCAACAAAGGAGCTGTTTCAAAATAATGTTTCGCGCCAAGTTGAGTTTACTTCGATTTCGCGGCCTCGGCGTTTCGCAGTCGGATTCTACGTTCTTTCGGGAGGCAGACAGTGGTGGGGAATGCTTTAGATCGGGAGTGGGTTGAATATAAATTTCCGAAACGATCGGTATTAGTGGCGGGGTTTTCTTTTTTGCAAAGTGGGCTCGAAAAGTACATCCGTCATTACTCATTTTTTATCCGGTCAACATGCCTGAGTGAATAACTCGACATATTTTTGTATCATTTGTTTAACTTCTTGGTTGTCTCGATGTGGCATCTCGTCAGTAGAGAAACTAAGCAGATCTCGTTGGACAAGATACCTCGTCATTAAAAGAATGCAAAATCACGGTCATTAAAATCTGTATGCATCATGGTTTCGTTATCAGTGAGTCGGCAACATTTTGATGACGAGCTGTCTCTCATCAGCAAAACTGACCAGGTCTTGGACGTGACACCTCGTCGAAACTACTTGGAGAGTCTAGGTGGTAAGGGCGTCTGGATCGAAAGTTTTCTGGTAAAAAATCCTGGACAGGATTTGTATGTTTGTCCATCTGCAGTTAATGTGTAGTATAAGGGATGTGGCTAGAATGTGTGGCTTATAAGTGAGGTGTATGTGAACCCACACCCCATGGTGCACCCGGAAAAAGCAAAGTGGTTTACGAATCCACTCTTGTTGTGCAGTAATGAATTATGTTCAATTGACAGGGAGTTAAAAAAATAAATCTTTCATGAAGTGTGCATAAACTATAGTGCGACTACAGGAAGTCAGATGACGTTGGGTCATACGATGACTTCTATGCTCTAAATTTAGAGTCACAGTGACGTAGGGGGATCAATTGGTGTAATAGGCTGTGCCGTTGCAATAGAAATACCTATCATATCATAGGAATGTATTTTGCATCGAAAAAAACCTTAGTTATTTTTTAATAAGTTATAAAAGCGAATCTATAATGGGGTTTGGCAAAGTAGGTGTTCCCCAATAAAAGTTTAAGTAATGAAATTATAGTTACATGTTTCGTTATCCTTAGAAAATGTTGATATTTTGCGTCCAACTTTGTCCTTTTAGCAATATTTTCCTGTGATATGCGCGTGAAGTAAATGCTTCAGCGAGTTGCATCTTTTGAATACAAAGTCACTTATTTCTTTCATGGGTGCCTTAGAATTCTGTGACTGTTCCCAATAAAGGTGAAGAGACAAAGCACCATTTCTCGTCCGAAAAGCACAAAACAAGACTGGATGCGCCTTTTGTTACTTTGTCCTGGAGGCCGATTGACGAAGCTCGACATTTTGCAAGTTTTTGTGCAACGTTAAAAAAAAAATATTACATGCAAAAATTAATGTTGGTAACAATAGTTCATTAAAAATTCCATACGTAGCATTTAAAAATTAATTTTATGAATAATAATTCATTAAAAATTCCCTAAGTATCACAAATTGGTACATTTTAACTTAATCATGTAAATAACATGCTCTACCATCATTTTAAATACGCAAATTTAGTTTTGTACAGAAGGCAGCCTCATATACCCCAAGTCCCCTAAAGTGTAACTTCGCCTCTGGGTGCGCATTTTTGTGTCTAACCACCCATGTAGAACACTTCTAGACACCAGAAGATCAAATGTGAGAACTTTATACACCGAGTCTTAACCGTATTAAAAAAACCAATAAGTCGTTCTCACCGCCTATCACATAGTCAAACAGAGATTGTAGCTCTCAAAACTGTGTGTGTTAATGTTGTTTCAAGCACTTTAATGCTTTCATTAGAAAGTAAATAAGAAGTTATATGATTTACACGAGGCTCTAAGAACTTAGCATGTTAACAGTTAATTTGATTTACCGTCGAGTATAAAATAAGAAGGAATACAGAAATTCACTCAATTCGTAATTCAATCAAGTATATAAATTAGTTCATTTTTACGAATACATTAATTCGATAAAACACTTGAACATAAGATTAAAAACAATTTTAGAGTATTTTAGTGGAAATACAAATTAAATTTGAAGTCCCTACAATTTACCTTTTATACCAAATGAATAAAATCAATTAGAACACGTTCTCCATCAGTAAGTATTTTTCAATTTGCTATTTTTTTTCTAGCATGTTAAATATTCAGAGGTAAGAAACCTCTACTATTTTAAAGCGTTCGGATAGTTTTAGAGTGACTTGGCATAAATATATAAACGTAAACCAATAAAGTAATTTAAAATTCACCTACAAGGGTTTTTATATATTTAGCTGATAACCTTCAAAGCGAATACGTAAAGTTTGAGAAAAATATTCATGTCAGTCTGTTTAAACACTAATTTTTCAAAAATAATATTTGAACATCTATTCGATAAAACTGCGTTCAGAATATTTTCATGGTAATGGTAATGGTAATTTTAGTTAACGTCGTACTAGAGCAACACAACGGGCTATTGACGACGGTCCGGGATCAGTCCCTTAAGGGAAAGACCCGAGGACGATATCTCATAATTTTGAACCATGGTCAGATGACGAAGCAACACCTGAGCTGAAAATTTTCATCAGAAGCCTTATAAAAAAAGTGTTTTTTAATAAGTAAGTTAAATACTGAAATTTTCTTGATCAAGAGAGATCTTGAGCAAGATTTAAAAAAAAAATGGTATTTCTGAGAATTTGCATTCATTCAAATGAAACACTGCGTAGAAATTTCGTAAAATATAAATATTATTATTAAGTTAACTAACAATACAAGACATCTATAACACAATAAAGACGTTCTAAAAGGAAATTTAATTACTATTACTAGTGAAAGAACTAAAATATATTCAGACACATGCTTTTTCAACTTTTGCTTGAAATAATCTCAATCCTAATTAGTTTCCTTAAATTTCGAAACGAAAACGATGTTTACCGCATTCACTGAATTATAAATATCTCCATTTTATATAGCGTAATATGTCCGTAACACAGTAACATTTTTCTACTGAATGTTATTACAAAACTAACTCCATAGCAGCATTTTATAACATTCAAAAGAATTACCTAATGTTTCAAACACACATAATTTATTCAAAAAGCCGTAGAAATGTGCAATTAGATTCCCCTTATCATACATGGAGACAAAACTTAATGATATAACTTGTATCAAGAAAAATCCTTCGTCTATTATACGGATACATTATAGTGTTATTTTCACTTGAATTGCTTTTTATGTCTTTTTAAAGGTGATGAGTAGTTTCTATGTTTCATATGTTTTTTCTTAAGCCCAAATTGCAGCTAATCTGTTACCTTAATTCCGCACACGAATATGTATTATACAACTTATTTTTAAAATTTAAATTGGTAGAATCCCTCACACTACATAAAATTTCCCCAGATGTTTCTAGATCATTATGTAGTTTATTCGAGATTCTAATGGCGTTTTCCAATAGTTTAAATAAATATGCTGTTTGAACAGGCAAGTAAAGTAAGAAACTCTTTATACTATATTCGTTGCTAGCAAATCACTCATACGCATTGCTTAAAAACTATTTTAAAATATTTGCTAATTTCTTAATAATCCCAAGCTCAGGTATTGACCTCGTCATCTGACCGTGGCAAAAAATAACGAGGCGCTGTCTTCGGGACTTTACCTTCGGGATTGATCCCGGACCTTCGCCTAAAGTATTAAACTATCAATATTACAGTTAATTCCACAAGAGCTTATCCTTCATATATACTCCCAATCGAATTTACCGGTTATATTTGTACATATTGAAGAAATATTGCAAGAATACGCAACCAATGTTGCGTGATTATTTTTTAACGGCAGAAGATTTAAGAGTTAAATGTGCAAAGAGCACAAGGTATGAAAAGGAAATACTGATACCCATGTTGAGGTGGGAAAGAAATTAGGACGAAATGGTTGATGGTGAATATATGATCTTATGATGAGATGTGGCGTTATTTGCCACATGAACACGAGTTACTTCTAAAGGTAATGCGTGACATAAAAATTAAACACATGTTATTCATTACATGTATAAATGAGTAGGGAGTATTAGAAAAATATTCAATCAAATTAACATTTCCGTTAACCTTTAATGCTTTACAAGAGGTGAACTTAATAATGCTGTTTATGGAATGGTATTGACACTCAAATGCAGACTACCTTTCCTAATGACCTCCAATACAGGAATTCAGACCCTTGTGTTTCGGAAACAGTTAGCCCAGTTTGAACAGAAAACTCTTCGATCCTCACCTACCTGGTCAAATTAATCGAATTATGTGGATGCTAATCTAGAATAGATGGTTAGGTAATTCTAGCCACGCCAATTTTAATGGTTAAAATTCACATTATGGACCATATAGTGGAATGTGACTGTATTTGGAATTATTTGTTTGAAGTATGTTGGGTATATCATTCCTGTACTGCCTATATCACTACACAAAGCTGTACCATTGCCACCCCCTATCGTATTTTACCCATATTTAACCCTTTGAACTACACGATATTTGCAAGGAGTGTAGTGCTGCTTTTTCTACAAAACACATAATTACTTAATACGCATTGACTGGTTAAATGAATCTCATAAAAAATTACATTGCCTCATAGTGTCAGAGGTAGGTAGGTAGGTATTTTTATTAACGTCACACTCGAGCAACACAACAGGCTATTGGCGACGGTCCGGTATCAAACACCAAGGGAATTATCCCAGTACAACACCATGTAGTTTTAAAACACAGTCAAATGACCACCCATAATGTCAAAATTGGTTGGAAGTCATTCAAGGCACATTGCTGTTACAGAGTGGATCTATGCATGTGAGTCTTTCAGAAGGTTAAACACAGGAATGATCTTAAATGTATTGCAATTTTTTACAGATATCTTTCAGACGCCGTATGAATGGAGTAGTGTTTTGTTTAAACTATATTTTAATCCTGTTACTGGAGTTATAGAGATGATATTCTGTGTACTTTCTTATTCAAGCGTAGAACATGTTCTTACAAACTTTTTCCAACGTGAAGGTTAAGATGTGATATTCTGTCAAAAAACTCGAGGTGTAAAATAAGCAACACTGATGTTAAGAAGTGGATCGGGTAATATTTTAGCCTTATTATATTACAGTGCTGGAGTTTTTATGCCTTAACTAAAGCTACGTAAGGGGTGGTTTTTCACAGCTACTTGGTATCATAGTTACTTGAAAAACCACCTCTTTATTTTTGATGTTTAGACCCTTGGGATTTGCTCTTTTCTAGATTGAGGATAATATTAGAGTTTACGGCTTTACTAAGACCATTCTTTCAACTGTTTATTAATCGAGAATTATCAGTAGTAGTTTAAAATTATTCATGTATGACAGCAATTTAAACTGGTGTGCCGTAAGAATAGTACTGATGTGCCTTATGGGTGGTGAAGCAGCTTAAATCAACCAGTACTTATTTAATTTCAAATGCTTAGTTTTGAACTTTTAACAAGTGTATGTACACACAAATAATTTCAATAAAAACCCACATAAACAATTTTTAGTAGCATTATAATAACAAAAAATCACACATAAATAAATTGTTCATAAAAAGTCTTCAAGCTACTTTGGATAAAAGGGGAAGGTTATTGTTATCAGTTTTGTAAATCAATCGAAATTGCACCTAATTTTATAATATTGGCAAAACCTGAAATATTTTTTGGTGTGCTGTAGAATTTGTGCAGCCATGAGATGAAAAATGTGACCAGATAAATTAAGAGGAATTTTTATTTATCTGGTGAGATTTGTAACTTTAAATCTGTCATCACTGTTTTATTTTCCCCAACAACAAAGCCTAAAAGTTTCTTATTTTATCAATTTCGTGCGTTTGAAGTCAGTAAATCTCGCATTCAAAACTGTAATGTGTTTGAAATCGCACAGCAATTATAAAGTATTCTATGTTTTCACAACATTGTATTATATATAAATCAGCGTCTGAGGCTGAAGAAATAAAATGTAGTATCAAATCCATTCAATTTACTTAACAAGTTAACTAAGTTCCAACTTTTCATTCTCTCGAAAATATAAAAGTAAGTCATATAACCTAAGATTGCTCGTAATTGGATCTAATAGTCATTAATTCCAACCATTTATGCACAGTAATCATTTTAAATTAACCCCATTCGTGAGAATAAGCTTAGTGTCAAAATTCTTAACATGTTCTACAATGAATCCCACCCCCTCTTGAGAAGGCTGTATGTTTTATCATACCCTCTCAGGACAAATAGAGACTTTCTACAAGCAAGTAGAGTTTGAGGGATTTTTACTTTAGATATTTTGTGTGTGTGTGTGTGTGTGTTAGATCTACTTTTTAAGTTATCGATTTTTTTTTTCTTCTCCGAGCAATTTGTCTTTTTTTCAACAATTTTCTTAAGAAATAGATATAATGTCAGATCGATAAGGATTCTTCGTCTAGGTCTGGGTATACTTAGCCTTTGGAAAGATAAAAGTAGATGCCGGAAGTCATACACATGACATGTACCAGAGCTGGAACAGACTCTCAAAGGAGAGTTAAAGAATTATTTGTCGAATTTCGTTACCTTAGTTTTTTGTACTTTTGAGTTGCGACTAAAATTTGTCTTTGAAATATAATTGACTTGGAAAATTGTCAGCGAGCATCGCAAAAGTGTTGACGTAATGAGCACGACCTATGTATTGTACTTCTTTTTACAAATACAATAGCATACCAATCTATAAAAGGTGACGCATGATCAAACTATTAAGTAGTATAATTATTTACTTATTTTTAACTACTTATCTGGAAATAAATAACACTGTCCAATATCTTACAATCAAAGTTCTTATGAAAGGTACTTAAAAAATTGATTTAGCTGCTTGACATGCGCTTCAATATTTTTTACCACCCTGCTCCAAATGAAACAATTTAAGGATCACCGAAGGTGAGTTAAGGCTTCGTGCACGATAGTTGCTGTGAACAGTCTACTAATTAGAGAATAAATTTATGGATATTCTAATACTTTCGCTTAATCCTAAGAGGATCAAGTACAGATTCACCATGTTCTTAGACAAAAACCTTCAGTATCAAATTTTGGTAAAGGAAACGTTAAGAAGTCAAAGAAAGTGCATAATACCTTAAAATACATTTTTCCAAACAATATTTATGAGGTTATCGAACATTAAATAAAGTATTTAGTGTAAACACTATGAGCTTGAAAATTAAGCATTTAAGCTTGAAATTTTAAACTCATTCTTATAAAATTTATTTTTAACACTAGTTAAATCATAAATACTAAAACCAAATCTTTAAAAATTCCCATCCTTACACTAATAAGACCACAAAAAAAGTTGTCCTCTATCAACTATTAAAACAAAATTTAAAGATCTTTATACCTCATTATGCAGTACATATTTGTGAAAGAAAATTTGGCAGATAAACAAGAAAATAACTCAAAAATATCTGTATTTTATAAAATTTATTTCAGTAAAAATTAGAGTATTAGTTCAACAGATCTAAGAAATGTGCATGCAATGAATGAGTTTACTAAGAAAATCGTAAATTTATGAAACTAAAGCACAAAAAATTAAAATTTATTAATAAAGGAAATCGAGACCCCCACAATGTAATTCCTGACTGTCATCTTACCATTCAAATTTATTATTACATAAACATATATTGTAACCTTTTCTATCTTGTACTCATTAATTAAATTGTTACTTCGTTGTTTTGCCAAAAACATTTACTCTCGTAAATGGTTTTATTACTTAAGATTCGTTTTGAGAACCCTTAAAATTGTCGAAATCAACGCTTTTGAGCTCATTTTCAAGTACTCAACGAATAATGATTTAATTTTTACATTTATTAGATTTTAGGCACACATATATAATAAAGTATGAAGATTCATAAACAACTTTAAAAAAGAAATAAATAAAATATTTCAACTAAACGAGGGAGGTCAAGAAATAGAAGCCTACGGCCGACACGAATATTGCTACCATGTTGTGTGCAGCATATCTGAAGATCATTTTGAACCTAAACCTTCAATTAACATTTTTTTTAATCTAAGCAATTGTAGATTATTTATGTACTATAAGTTTTTAAAATTTATAAATAAATTAAGACAGTTTGAGAACATTAAAAAAATATATAATATTTCTCGGCAAATATATTTTTTTTAAGTTGTAAAACTAACAATTTTTAAGATATTTTCAATATAATAGTATATTAAAAATCTACAATTTTTTAAATTATAAAAAATGTTAAATAAAGGTTTTAGATGCATATGATCTTCAGTTATGCTGCACACAACATAGTAGCAATATTATTGTCGCCCGAAGGCTTATATTTCTTGACTTAGTTGAAATATTTTATTTATTACTTTTTTAAAGTTGTTTATGAATCTTCATACTTGGTTATATATGTGTGTCTAAAATCTAATCAATGTAAAAAGTGAATAATTGTTCGTTGATTACTTGAAAATGAGCTCAAAAGCGTTGATTTCGACTATTTTAAGAGTTCTTAGACCCCTTAAAAATAAATTCTAAACTGTTTTAAGTAAAAGTAAGCCAGTCTAAACTCCTATTTTTAAAGAACTAAACTAGAACTTCCAAGTAAACATAACTCGTTATTACCTGTCATTCGTTTCCTAAACTCATCTTTTTCTGAAATCTCTGAAGGTATTACTGGGATCTTACCAGTAATGGGTAATACCGAATGGCATGGCTCACAGATAAGGCATATACGTTCGATGTAGAGTTTTGTTTTTTGGAAGAATTTTTTTTCGTTGCTTGGATACAAATCCTCGGATCTGGTTTTACTACGAAAACGACAAGGAAGACCAAGCTATTATGGCACTATGTCTAATGCTGAGACTGAATTTCTTCTCATACCTTCAAAAAAAACTATGGCATTAAGTTAGAGTTTGTATTTTTACAGACAGTTTACATCCGACAGGGTTATTTAAGATTAAGCCATGACGCCGCGAGAAAAAAATTACAGTTGTTGGTATTTAAAACGAATGTTGGATACGTATGTTTGTAGCTTCTCATGGTAAAAATTGAAGTTAGTATTAAACTATTTATATTTTGTCTATGCACACTAGGGTGGGCTGAAAAAATGTATTTTTTTGCTATCATAATCTAATAGTGCGGAAAAGTTGGTTCATGCAGCAAAACTAATGTGTAAAAAATTTCATCCCGATTTATTGATATCTGTTGCCTCCCCAAAGGGTTCTACCCTCCAAAAAGATAAAAATTCGGACATTTTTTATAAAATATTAAAATGTCTACAATTACGTTCTAATAGTGCGCTAAAGTAAGCTAATGCATTCAATATTAACGTTAAAAAATTGTTTAGATCGGTACATATCTTCTGCCTCCCCAATGGAGGCCAAATAGCAGAAAAAACTGATCACTTGTTTTTACCGGAATTGCAAAACTCGATATTTTGCAAAAATGTCATTTTTTCTACAGAAGATATGTACTGATCTAAACAATTTTTTTACCGTTTATGTTGAATGTATTAGCTTAATTTTGGTGCCCTATTAGAACATAATTGTAAACATTTTTATTTTTCTAAAAAAATACCCTAATTTTGATCTTTTAGGAGGGTTTGAACTCATTGGGGAAGCAAAAGATATCAATAAATCGAGATGAACTTTTTACACATTAGTTTTACAGCATGAACCAACTTTTCCGCACTGTTAGAATGTGACAGCAAAAAAAAATTCATTCGGTTCATCCTAATGCGCACATCATATAATTGTATATTTATCAGCTTTTGTTTAATAAAATATTTATAGGAAGAATTATTTTACTCTCCAAACGATGTGTTCAAAGTGTGAGTACATATCTTTTATCATTTTCTTCTAAGTTTTACTGTTCATGTGGATTCTTGTTTGGATGGTTAGTCGGGTTTAACAACGAAATTGCCATACCTGACAAAGCTCTGCAAAGTAATGTAAAGTGAATGGAGATACACACGCGTGGAAAGTTTTACTGACATAGAAGAGAGAAATACACCCAGGGTGGAATCTAACCTGCACCGCCTAAATATGGAACGCAACCAGAACTATGGGCAAAGAAACTGAGGCATGGTTTTCATTTGGAAAGTTTGTATGTACTTAGTAATGTTCTTTCATTTCACAACCGAAACCTCAATTTAACTACTCAAATAATCATTAACTTGACACAATCTTCTTGAAGTAAGCAAAAGTAACTGTATGAGAATCCTCATTGAAACCAAACAATTATTCTGCGTCTCTATCACTTGAAAATATATGCAAAATTTGTACTGTCCGATAGCAATTTAATGTCTTTTGTTTATGTGATCATACTTTGACTGAACGGATGTAAATGGGGAATTGTTTTTCACTTTCCCTTTCATCGGAGTCTGACGAAACACAATTATCTTTTATTTTTATTTTAGTATAAAGATTACAAAACCATCCACTATCTAAAATTTACAAAAAATGCAAGGGCATATAAAATCAAACATGAATCATAGGTGAATTTATCGTCCTGTTAACCGTTCCTCTATTTCTCAGTCCGAAAAGAACTTTAGTGAAATCGATCATCCCTAGATTGATTTGAATGTTTCAAAATTTTCTTCAACTTACTTCTTTTACATATCTCGCGTTGAATAGAACACAGTTATCTTCTACCTTTATAACACTATAAATATTATAAAACAAGGATATTTCAATTATGTAGTTGCATATTAACTATTTCCCTATGCTGCCTAAATAAGCCGTATAGAGAATTTTGAAAACACTTGAAAAAAATTGTCCGTTACTTAATTTTAAAATATAAATTTTAAAGCAAGAGTCGTAAGGGTAAATGTATCCCACCCTTAACTGTGCCCCTGTCTGAACGGAAGTGAAATATTGTCCTTCTTTAAGATCAGTATCAATAATGATATCATTAAAACGATATAAACAACAAAAAAAAGAGGAAAGGTTCACTGTTCATTTATGAATAGCAAAGACCCTTTCACTCTGCTCAGGAATAACAGAAAGAACATTCCCAAAATGAAATCCCTATGTTCTAGCTGTATACAAACTATTTCCCGATGCTGCCTAAACCAACCATGTAGAGAAAGCACTTGAAAAACATTGCCAAAAACGTATATTTAAAATCTAAAATTTTAAAGCAAGAATCGTAAGGGAATTTATCCCGACGTTAACTGTCTCACGTCTCACTGTCCTTCTGTCCAAAAGGCACTGAAATGTTGTCCTTCTTCCAGACCAATTTCAATAATATCCTTAAAACAATATAAACCGAAAAAACATGAAAGGCTCATTGTTCATTCATAAACAGCAAAGACCCTTTCACTCTGCGCAGGAATAACAGAAAGAACATTCCCAAAATGAAATCCCTATGTTCTAGCTGTATACAAACTATTTCCCGATGCTGCCTAAATCAACCATGTAGAGAAAGCACTTGGAAAACATTGCTGAATACTTATTTTTCGGATGCACGGAAAACATCGTAGTAGAAAGGAGAAATTTGGTTTCGCGAGGTCTAACGCAACGTCCCTGAGGGCACCACTTTCTGGAGGCCAGTTTTTTCTTTCTTTTTTCAACTCTTCTCTTCTAGCTAACACATTCACCGATTCTTTCGGGTAAGAATAAAATGCCGCTTTTCTACCGAAAAAGAATAAAGGACAACTTGCATTCTGGCTCCAAATTTCAATACTTGGCAAATTTGATTTTGCCTCGGTGGATCTCCTTTTTCTTTCGGCCTAGAGAATCAGCGTGGTCTAGAGGAACTATGAGATAACGTTCACTACTCGGAGGATATATAACTCAAGAAAAGGGATACGCATTTACTTATGCATTTTTACATTTATCTTGTGCACATTTGTGTTTATATATACCTGCTTTTGGTTCCAGCTGTCTGTAGAATTGATTTGGCCAATAAGTTTTTGCTTTGATTGAGTTACCTAGGTTTTTTTATTTAGATCGCAACGAATTGTGATGCACATTTTAATAATATTGATAAATATTTACGAAGATTGACCTGTGTTTTGAATAAGTTTATAGTATAAAAGTTTTAAGTCAAGTAAATATCATCTAGTAAATAGTTACTTACATTTAGAAATTAGCATATTACATTGTAGTTTATATTTCTGATTGGCAAATATTGTTACATATATGCATATAATGTAAGCTTAAAATTATACTATTATACTTAAAGTTATATAAGTACATAATAAAATCGGTAACATAGACAACAAATATATATGTAAGATAAATACTATTTACATGTTAGAATGAATACATATTTTTTTGTATTTACGTTAGTGTCGATATATGTTTAAACATTTATACCAGCTGTGTTTAGTCATTTCGTTTAAACCGTCAATTGAAAGATTGAATTATTTTATAAGATTGTCAAATTTGAATACATTTCCATCACACATGATTGCGATATTCATATGTTGAATAATATCATCCCCTCATAAAGTGGTAACATATATTTTTAAACAAAGAAAACCACCCATCAATGTTCCTTACACACATACCATACAAAATGTAGATCCTGTACTCAACTAGCAAAGTTCTCTGCATTTTCTTATGTGATTATAGGGGTAATACATTTATTTTAGTCAAGTTATAACATTAGAGATCATGATAGTGCCTTCTTTATTTTTATCCGCAGATATACAAGCATGCACGCTCAAAGCCGCCCAATTATGTCACTCTGATATATTTTTAACTTATCCAAAATATTTTATTATTTATAAAAGCAATGTAAAAAGATGCTATTCTCACTTGGCAACTAGTCTTAAAAGAAACTGAATCGAGACACTTAAATATAATAGTATTTAAGTGCTATTACAATAGTATTTCCATCACTAAACACTTAATACAATAGTACTTCCATCATCAAAGACAATACTGATCGTAAATGCAAGAAAATCAAATATAATCAAATTTAATTCAAATGCAATAGTACTCCTATCAACGAAAACAGGGACGATTTTAATTCCACGAAAACCAAATGAAATGAAATTTAATTTAAGTGCAGCGAAGGCAATATGATTTTTAATTGCTCTGAAAATAAATAAATCCTGGAAATATCACTGATTGAAGATCTCGAAAAACCGAAAAGGCCCAACGTACTTCCGCAGAATTTCGTATGCCAGCTTTGAGCCATTCATCCCAATTTAACTTTCGAATAATATTTAGACGAATAGCGGTTTGAAAGTTAAAATTACCGTCACAGAAAATGAAAGAATTCCCAAAGTGTTGAAACTCATATGAGAAAAGAGACACTAAGTAGATTTGAATGGTGTTAGCTCCTAAATCGAGATAAGAAAAAATTCCAATTGGTGTAAGTCACATTTGTTTCGCTATTCAAGTAGAGCGGGTCTTCCATTTCTCTTGGCTCAGTGAAAAAATAGAACTTATCTCCCTTTCCGTTAGCCCTCAAGGTACCCATTACTAGCTCTAGGGTGGAAAATACTTTGGAATAATGACAGTTGAAAATGGATTGTTTTTTAAGCTGTTACCACATACCTTGATTTAAGCTTGCTTCCAGAATGTCAAACAGATAGTTTTGATAAACTATAATTTTTTCGAATCGAATTTTGAGTTTTAAACATTTGAATTAAAGCTTGTGATGAAAATTCAGCAAACGTCTCTTATTAATTTTTATAGTATGTAATGAGCTATGGGATTATAGTTGTTTTTCATAATTCCCAAACTTTACGATTCGTTTCTCTTTCAAATTACTTTATAGTACCCGTGCGTTTGAAAATAAGCTGATAATAATAATTATCACAGGGAATTCGATTTCTAGAGGAGCAAAAAGTATAATCATGCATTGCTAAGTTATTAAAAGCCGGAAGTTATAAAAGATCTGAAATGAAATTTTGCCATTATCCCTAAAAAAAGAACCACAGTGGTATTGATGAATAGTGGCAATTAAATAGATTTGTCAGTTTGCTGAGACCTTCTTCGTATTAATTAGTGGTAACTTTTGAGGAATCCTGCATGAATTAATCGTTGACTTTTGAAATAGATCGCCATTTGAGCAGAGAAAAAATTCTCATGACTGATAAAGTTGAAAGGATTACTTTAAACGATAGCGCTAATTGAGATTCGTAATTAATTATCAGTCAATGCTTCTTTAAAGCGAGTCTTCCACAGTTTTTTATCCACAAAAAGTACTTACCATCTCCAGATATACCTTCTTTCGAATGCATATTCGACTGGAAGATATTTGATCCATGAATTCGAGATCCTTAAAAGTCTCGACAAGAGATTATGTCCCGCTCCAAAAGTTTTTCCTCTTAAACAAGCTCGAGTTCATGAGCAAAACCTTACTAAAATTTTTGAAATCCAATAATGATAGGTAAAAATATTCACAGAATGCTGAGAGATTTAGGCTGTTTTTTGGAACCTTAATCTCAGTCAGAATTTTAACACTACAGTTGTTGGAAATCTAATCCCCCCAACTGACTAAACAACTTTCTTTTCATATATCTTCTAAAATAACATATTTCGGGATATATATTTTTGTTTGAAAATTTCCTTTTCACGACTGCAATTTACTGAACTATCTGAGGGATTTGAAATTTGTCTTCTCACACACATATTGAAGCAAAAGAAAAATCATTTTAGTTTTTCACACATGTAGAACAATGTATCGGGATTATTGATACTTCCAATTCAATTAATGTCTTCTGTCTCAATCCACGTTTGTTGAAACAATAAATTGATGTTTATATATTGTGTATTTCTGACTGAAACCACATGAAAAAGTATCCTTAAAACATACCTTGTATCATTTCTATTCTATATTCAAAGTCGTTTCAAACCAGTACTAGTAGAAAATTGTTTGCTTTTGTTTTCCACGCGATTCAAATTAAATTTATCTGATAGTTTGTAACAGAAATCGGATATGAAGTAAAAAATTTAGATTTTGTGACTCATGGTTAAAGTAAATGTAAGCTAACATAAATTTATTTGTACATGGTTTAAGGTAGGTATGTTGTTAATTAACGTCGCACTGGAGCAACACAACGATATTGGCGACTTTCAGGGATTAATCCCAAAAGGAGAGATTTGAGGACAACACCACGTATTTTCGAACCACAAATGTGTCTTGGACTAAGAGAAGCGCATAAGGACACAAACGTCAGCAATCATATTTTTCCTGGATTTCGCTTTTTTATTGCTTCGATATAAACAAGAAGAAAATATAGATGGGAATGCAAATGGCCATGCAAAATGTAAATTAAAAACGAAACGTCATTTCCTATATTATATCTTCGTGTGAATTCAAAATATCAACCAATACGTCTTGATAGTTTTCTGCTCTAAATCATTTTTCTAATGGGACCTACAGGGTAACAGAAAAACTCTGCGCTCACTAGATTACTTAGGGACGCTCACTACCCTAAACCTAATTAAACAGTTTCAAAACATTATTGAAATACTTCCAGGCAGCTGTTCGAATTTAATTCAACACTGATTGAATATCTGATCAAGAAATAATTACTTAATTCTCAGAATACGTCTTCGTTGGTCATATCAATTCTTGGATTAAGATATATCTGACAAGAAACCAATTTCTCTAACTTGCCACTATAAATTGTTCATACGCAATTAATAAAAACCGAATTTAAAGTTACTCAAAACAAAACATGCATACCCTATAGGAATTAAAACATATACCAGGAACTCATTGCAAGTGCTGTTAAACTCGAGCTTTTTCATCGTTTCAAAGTTCTCGGAAAATCCAGTTCATACTATGGCTGTGTAAGCACCTACGGCCAGTATGAAGGCGAATATAATGGCTTGGAATATACACTTGACATATATAAAAACCGGGACTGAAATCCCGTCGGAACAGAAACTCTTATCCTGTCGTGCGAAAGAGCATTCCAGTCAACGCAGATTTTCAAAACAAAGATTTTATTCTCTCTGTTCACATTTAAAACAGAATAGTTTCTGAAAACACGATACTATGATAGGTCGTGGCCAACCTGAAATACAATATTTTGCTCAGTATCGAATGTAGCGTTGTTCCACTTCACTGAACTTTGAAAGAAGCGTTTGAAAGGAAAAATGGGAGCCGGAAAAAAGGTGCACTGAATATAAATGCCTTACATATGATTCTTTCCTTTCTAAGCCGGCAAAGACCTTGCATTGGAAATTTTTAGAATTTGTTCAGATGCTTCTTTAAATCGAGGATATAGATAGATGGATTCACTATATAACGTCATGCGTATAATGTGTACGAGAGTGCATATAATTATAAAATTTTTGAAAAGGACGGGAATAAACGGGGAGAAGCGTGTTTCGTTAATACTGAAATACACTTTTTCACATTATAATCAACAATGTTTTTTGTGAAGAAGTTGAGGATATTGCCGAACATACAATTTATCATTCTAAATTCTGGACAGAGGACCTGTTTCAAGTTTTCTGTCCTGATTTAACCCCTGTAAAAGATTAACATGCAAAACCCCACCTTGTAACTTGTAATAGTCCCTGCATGACTTCCAATCAGTCTGAACCTCCTTGCCCACTATAATTCTTCCTACTTTTTCAATACATAGATGTGGTTGTTTAGTCATTACGCGTGTTGTATGGTAAAGGCAGCGCAACTCAGAAATTTTACGTGTTAAAACTGAATAGTAGGGGTAACTTGGTATGTAACTTGAGGAATCAAGATTCCCTAATAACTAGAGAGATCGTGTTGACTGATCTCATATAACAAAAAGCAACCGAATCAGAAATTAAGTACATTACTAAACAGTCTTATACAGATGGTTAATTGATTAAAGGGGCATATTGTCCCAGCTGCGTCAAGCAACGTAAAGTAAATGGAATTCCACATACTAGAAAAGCTTTACTATAAAGAGAGGAAATACTCACATATTCGGTATAAAATATGTTCTGCCTACAACTCTCATTCAAATCCACAAAACCACTGTGAAAATCTCTTCTACAGATGGAATTAGATTAGCTATCTAGGTACTCTTCTTAGTTCTCCAACTGTGATTGTGTAGGGTGCCCGTTAAACTCGTCTTGGCCTCAAATGTCCTGAGGTTAGTGTGGAAATTTGGAGAGTAGAAGTCAGCTCAGGTCTTGACCTCGTCATCCGAATATGTCTCAAAATTATCAGGTGCTGTCCTCAATTCTTAAGTCTGATCCCTGAACGTCACCAAAAGCCTAGTGTGTATGCTTACTCAACCAGCCACCTCCCAAGTGCGATTAAAAAAAATCATTTGACTTTATGTATTGTTGTAAAGGAATTTTATGACAAATACTGTATAATTGTTTTAAGAGTGTCCTTTAAATGCCCAGTTAAGTATATAAATCGTAAGATAAACCAAATAAAAAGGATCAGAAATAAACTATTCATCATATACTATTCAAAACTCCTTAATTGCACAAAGATATCAAACCTTTTGAAAGAATCGTGTCTAGGTATACATATCCATCGCTTCAATCATTCCCAACCAAGAGCTTCCGAATGGCATTGTGAAATATTGTCTGTCTTCTTGATCAGTTTCTATAATAATACCCATGATCTCTGCAGAATTTCTCACAAAACTCTACACATGCTACAGATCTCGGGAAGCCGCTTTAAAAGAACCATGGTGCGCCCGTGTTTTATGTACCGAAAAATGTCCATCGTTGCGATACTAAAAGATATGTAGCCGGGGTTATTGCTTATAGGTCGTAAAATTTTTCTTTCGGAAACGAAACTATAGGACATTAAAACATTTATTGGGTCATCGAAGCGGGACGGTATCGGAACATTAAAATTTTCCTTATCGATCATTTCCCCCCTGAAAATAAATTGGCGTAATTGAATTTGAAAGAAGAACCTTCGGAAGGTTTAATACAATCTTAGCCTTTTTGGACAAAACTGATGGGAAAATTTTCATTAGCTATCAAAGAATCAGATGTAAAAAAAGTAATGTGATTTAATGCTTGTGTATTTTACAGAAATTCAGAATTGACATGTAAATATACTTAGCCCTTGGAAATGATGTTACTTGTATGCATCAATGCGTCATTTTTGATGTAACTACATACATTTACTTAAGTATTACCATACACAATTATAACTATCGTGGTTACTTTTTTTACATTACAAAATATATATATATTTGAAATTACCGTTACAGCAAAACTACATGGCCGGAAAGGACAACACATGATTTATTTGAGATGGAGTCAAATCACTGACATTCTGCATCCACATTCTGTTTTTTATGTATAGATGTTTGTAGTTATGTATGTAGTTTTTTACGTATGTGTATATATGTTTTGTTTAATCTTTTTAATGAATATCTATATGAAATATTGATTTTTTCATCAGCACTTTCAATATTTGAATTATTTCATAACACAACCATGTCTTTAAGTGTACATAGAAGGTAATTCCTTGTAAATTATTCCGGACAGTCGACAATAGCCAGATGTATTGCTCTAGTGCGATGGTAATTAACTGTATCACCTTGCAACCTAACTTATTGTTAATTGTTGTGTGAAAATTGGAGCCAAATAAAAGCGTATAAAGTAAATAAATATGGTATGAAACACATCTGCGAAATGTCAGCAAGAAAAGTTCGAGACGTAAGTTATAAACCACAATCGTAAGACTATTCGGCATTCAAAATGAAATAGGTTTGATTTATTCAAACATATTATAACACCATGGATATGAATTGTGAATAGTTGACCCAGCTGTGAAAAAACGTCACTGTAGAGGTTAGAGTCAGATGGTTTCACCTTCTTTTGTGGTGCAAGGGTAGATCTTACCAAGTTGTGCCAAGCAAAGTATATTTCTACCAAGTAAATGGACATACACACAGAGAGAGATAAAGCTCTACACTTTTAGAGGAAACAAAAATATACCCACTGTATTAAAGTCAGGAACATAAAAGTATGTGCGGATCGGGAAACAGGACATTTGAAAGGCGACCAATCATCGAGTTTAGAAGTTTTTTCACAGGCTGACAGGAATGAAACGGTGCCTGGGAACTCGATCGAGGAATACTTGGTAAATAGAGTTATTTAAAAATTGCTTCGGGATTTCACCACGTATGCATACATACAGATAAAAATGTTCCAGATGGGGTACAGTTCCTAGATTAATAAGAATACAAAGATTTTCCAAAATTTGTTAGTAAAAAGGTTGTGGGAGCTTGAAGAGCAAGCGGTTTGATATCGTCAATAGCTAAGGCAATAAGATGTTCCAGTGTTTACGGTTGTGTTGTTTTATCACTCTACGGTAATTTTTGATTATATGGCTAATTCGACTGAGGCCTATGATTTTGAAATGATACTGTGCTTTTACTATTAGCATCAATCTGAGATTTTACATTTACACCTTTCACTTATTGCGTAAGGTTTGAAGAATATTATTGGAATTACAAGGCCTGTCCATTAAGTAATGAGACTGATTCCATAAAATTCGTTTATTTGAAGATAACTTTACAGACACTTAATATTCTTCAACATAGCCTCCTATTGCATTAATATACCGTTGCAAACGTCTCTGCCACCCATTGATGCCCGCCTGGAAGTCTTCAACTGGAATGCTGTTCAGAACACGCGTCACTTTTTTCTGCAAGTTCTGTAGATTGTCAAAACGATGACCTTTTAAGCTGGATTTTAACTGAGGGAAAAGAAAAAAGTCCGGTGGTGACAGATCGGGGCTGTACGGTGGTAGGGGTAGTGTTGCGACATTGTGTTTTGTCAGGAACTGAGTTATTTTGAAGGCTTTTTCGTCATAGGCGTCCTCTCTTCCATCTATGTGCCATCTATACACTTGAGCCTTGGACAAAGAATCATTCTCGTAGGCTTCTTGTAACATGGCAAGCGTCTCAGCAGCCTATTTGTTAAGTTTTACACACAACTTTATGGCGTATCGCTGCTTGACCCTTCCGCTGCATTCTGAAAACCTAACACCAGTTTCAAACACGTATCTGCTTCACGAGCGATCCATGCTCTGCAAAGGCTCAAGGCTAACTGATTTCCGCCAGACTCTGTAGCTGACAACACCCACCACCCGTACCGCCCGCAAACTCCGCCCCTTTGGCATTTTGCTTGGCGAGAAAATTTCAGTCTCATTACTTCCTGGACAGACCCTGTATTTGAATGAAACTTACCAAATACTTCTGGTGTTTTAGTAAATCAATAGTTTTAGTTTATTACAGTTTGAGAAACTTGCGCAAATCCAAAAGGTCCGAATAGGTAAAAGTGTCATTAAAGACGGAGCTACAAAGTAATGAGCATGCAATTATAGTGCTTTAAGTAAGTAACATTTTCTGAAGCTTTCTAAATTGATTAGATATAAAGTGACCACTTAAAAATGAATCGATAATGTGCTCAAAATGTCTAAACTTCTAGGGCAGTTTTCTTAAGGGAAGGGAGATAAACCAGATAATTTTTACGTAGTTTGTTACAGAATGGCAAATCTTGTGAAATTTTTATTCTGTGTATTTCTGAAGCAAGCGGAGGTAGTATAGAACATTATTTGAGGCAATTAGTTTCAAAACCGGATCAACCCATATTTATTTTTTGCAAAATACTGTCAAACCCTGTTATAACGAATACTCGATGGAGTGATCCAGAAGTTCGCTGTAACCGAGAGTTCACTATATCCGATTATTCAAATACTGGTAATACAAAATTTCCTTAAATCACTAAAAACATTTCTGCGTTGAACAGATTAAACTTAATTGCAATTCGTAATGGGCTGCGATAAAATAAAATAAATATTTATTCTTAAAAATAGTTAAGCATTGAAATTAATTGTACTTACATTTATTTCAGCTCTGTTGCCGTTGGTTGTTCAAAATAACATGTTAATAGGCTGTCGGCCTAGGTTACGTCTTAACAGATTAATAATTTTTTAATCAGTAACATTTGAAAATGTTGGTTTATTGCTATTTCCCTTATTTACAATAGAAATTAACCCTAAATTGAACTAACTCCATTCAGCTTCTACTTTTTCCCCCCTAAAATCAGAATTGAGCAAACATCTTTTATTTTCTTTTGTCTTTCTATTGAAACTAGGTTTATAGAGGTGGGTTTGGGGCCAATAAATTGATAGTAATTTCAACTTATTCTAGCAAATAATTTCGTTATCTACCCGGATTGCTCATAAAACCGGCTAAATCCATAATTTAAATTTAAATGCTTGGAGACCTCCCTAATTCCTAACACGTAATAAGAAAATCTAAATCATGATACGTTTTTGGTGTCTCCTGCAAAATCTATGAAAATGGATTGTCCCGGTTTTGAATCCAAACGTCTCATTCTTTGTCACATTTTTTTTAAGTCACACTTCCATTTCTGTATGATGAATAAAAATAAATAAATTTTTAACATTGAACTCGTATGATATTTACTTGTAAAATCCAGACACATGTGGCGTTTTTTCTCCAGAAATAAATATTCATAAGCTACATAAGGTGGGTAGGTGGTTGAATTTTCTTATCATTGGGCTCTTAAGCCACTTCAAGGGACTTTAAATAACACGCTGTATAAACAACAGAAGAAACGTTGTCTATTCACAGAAAAACGGGAAATCGTTTTTAAATTGTCTCCTTTAGATGCATATTATTATGAAGTGTCTGAAAAATGTGCGATCAAATTCAGTCGGTAATTAATTTTCACTTAGAATTGGTATCTACTCCATAAGAGGATTTAAGAGATTTTGAACAGTTAAATCTTGAATGTTACGCTTTTTGTTTAATGTCGTACCATACAGTGTAGGTTGGAAGTTAATTAACGTAAACCTGGAGTAACACACGGACTCTTGGTGACGGTCTGGGATAGTCCCGAAGGGAAAGATCCGAGTATAACAGCTCATAACTTTGAACCATGGACAGATGATGAGGTCAACACCAGATCTCTAACATCTCATTCTCCAAACTTCAACACCACGCCAAGGTGAACACATTTGAGGCCACGACAAATTAAAACACACGACAGAGGAACCCAGTTTTGAACCCGCAACCCTCAGGTTGTTAACTTGTTCGTCTTTCAACTGAGCTACAGTGGACCAACCGTATTCAACTAGTTACCACTGTCCCAGTCTAAGCCATTCGGTGTATCGCAGCGTAATTTTGAACCACGGTCAGATGACGAGGCAACACCTGAGCAGGCACCCCACACTCCAAACTTCCACACCAACCCAACGCGAGGACTTTCGGCCACTACAGATTTAAGGTGCAGCAGCCCCCTCTACACCATTCGCGAACAAACATCCCTGCCCTGATCCGGATTTGAACCAGGAATCTAGAGGTTAACACATTAACCACTATACCGTTTGGTCGGTTAGCTCAACCATATTCAACTAGTTACCACCGTCCCAGCCTAAGCCATTCAGTGTATCGTCACGTATGGCCAAACCATATAGTACACTCGGGTAACAAGACTACTTGAGTTTTACATTTATTTAGAAATTTTAAGTAATTTATTACGCATATACCAGTTAGTAAAATAACTACAATTTCCACTTTTGCTGCTCAGTATAACTCTTGAGCCGCGGTAGCTCAGTCAGTAGAGCGTCGGGCTTGCATCGGAAGGGTTGTGGGTTCTGTTCTCAGCGGAGCCTGCAATTTTGATGGTTGCGAGATCGGCGCTTGGACCTGGCTAAAGACCGTCGTGTTCGCTAATGGTGGCTGGGACACGTTAAATAGGTCGTGGTCACAAAGTCCCCCATGTTCCCATACCAAATCAATACCTCTGGGGGTACCTGATCAGGGGGTTATCGGCCTCTGATTGGGATCTAAATTACGATATGTGTGAGTGAATGGATGTGTGAAAGGGACCTTCCTGTAAAACGGATGTGTCATGCATGAAGAAGTCCAGCCCTCCGGGGAAATGGCACCACCAATTGGGCCATATATGGCCCGCACGACAACAACAGTATAACTCTTTTCGTCTCGACAAAAAGCTTTTGGTATTATGAAGGCGCACCCACATTTTACCTAATAAAGACGCTCCTTCAGATCACGAACAAATCTGCAAAATCATATCCCGGAAACACTAAAAGGAGAAGGGATAACTTGCTCTAAGGTTCTCCATTTGAAGTGGTATCCTAAGCTGTAAAGAATGGGGATGCCATCTAATAAAATCTACTGCCACGGCGAACAGGAATCCATAGTCGTAAAAATGGAAAGCATGAAAGGTTGGAATTGACGGGACAAGAGAGGCAATCCACCATGTTTACGGTGGAAATATCATCCAGGTTTGGCGATAATTTTGCTGTTAAGGCCACTTACGACTGGGTCATCAAAGATGTCTTTTAAGTGCTTAAAAGAAGCGGGACAGCTGTCACGGCTGGTGCTTACTGAAGTTTCGATATATAAGGTCAATAACGGGAATTGCTTTTGTAATTTCCAGGATTTATTCTGCTGGAAAAGAAGATATATATCTTACATGGGAATAAGTGACTGTAGTGTCCAGATAGAGAACGTTTATTCTGTTGTAATCTGTCAACTAAAAATGAGGTGACAGTAGAAAAGGTCTGGTTTAAGAGTTAAGTATTTATTTGTTTCCAAACTGTATTTCGATTGTCATTATTATGAAGCACCTGCAAAATTCCCGTTCCAATTCAGTGAGTAGCTAATTTTTACTTATTATGGAATTGCAGTTAATAATTTGATGATCAGGGTGTTTCAAAACTAATGCAACACTTCAAAAACTTGATTAACACACCGATACAAACACTTTTCTTGATATAGTGCATGGTTGCATGTGAAGCGGTTACGCGTTAGAGGACGACTACTTGATTGGCCCATATATGTTTATATGTTACCGGGACGTCTGCATGAGAGGACGGACCTGATATTCCTGCAACAGGTCTTGCCTGAACTGTTGGAGCATGTACCAGTAGATATTCGCAGCAAGATGTATTTTAGCATGATGACAGACCAGCTCATTTCAGCACTTCGGTGCACGCTTACCTGCATGCCACATTTCCAGGCCAATGGATTAGCCAAGGAGAACCAATCACTTGATCCCTCGCTCACCAGATCTGTCCGAATATCTTTTCATGGGGACATCTACAGTCCTTCATGTACGAAACTCCCATTATTTCCAATGAGGAACTAGTTTCCACACTTTCCGTAGCTATCTCAGCCGTAGCTAATGTATTATGCCTATTTCTATCATGGAAGGAAAACAATTTTCCATCCATCAAAATTTTATAAATTTATGTTTTTAAAAATTCTATGTTCATTTGTGTAACTGGAAAATTGTCTATTTCCACGAACAAAACATTGAATAATACAGGAAACTTAAAAGCTTCTATGTAATCTTCAAAATACAGTAAACACATATTTAAATAATGCAGTAGGGATATGATTTTACTTCATTGGAAATTTAAAAAAAATATTTTAAAAAAGAACAATTTATTTCGGTGACAAAATTATATATTTCACACTATCAAACAAACAAATATAGTTTTTAATTTTTTTTAAATTTCTTTTTAACTGGTGGGTGGATGGTATATGATAAGAATCTAGTCAACACGTCTGACTCCGTGGGCCTCAATTCAACTAGAGATGCATTAATGGATGTGTGCATCCACCCATTGAAATCTCAAAAAAGATCAGACATCGATGAGCGCTTGTAGTGGTTATAATTTTATTGCTAACCAAAATTGTATACACAAATTAAACTTTGCATGACTTTTTTCATAATATTGAAACTCTAACATCGCCTTTATTCGAAAAGCGTTTGATTTCCGGCTTTCATATTCTTATATTCAAAACTTATATTCGGAATTCTTATTACCCCAATCTTTTTAAAAATAGAGTAATCAATCGAAATGATTTATCATACTAGTCAAAAACCATCCGTGATGAAATGCAGAAAATTAATTTTAAGGTTGGAAAGAAAGCCTTTACATCAACTACATTGGATATAAAACAGGAAGAAATATAAAAAAACGTTAGATCAAAAACCTTCGACCGAAAAAGTTCGTTTTATTAAGCGGCGTTGTTATTTCTTTCTATGGAAAGTCAACGAATTTCTATTTGATTGCTTTTTAAACTTCATTTTGATTTGTTGGTAGTCAATTCAGAGTTCTTGGACCATATTTTCAGAGAACTGTTTGGGCTTGGATACTCGAAGGCATTGATTTCTCCATAGAATAATGATGAATCGTCTAAAAATAAACTGGCTAGTTCTCGGTAGAGCGCGATTAGATCACAAACTTTAAACAGTTTGATGACGCGGTTGTTTTTTGGGGTATTTAGTATTCAAAGAATTCTATAACATGTATGAGATAAGATCTTTGAGTTTCATCAGATTGCTGAAAAAATGCAACGGGATGCATTTCTCAAGAGATATAAAAAAGTTTTCAAAATTCGAATTGGAACTTTGTATATATTCTTGATGGAAGATAAAATTGAATTAAAATGAGATCAAATATATATACAAAACTTATTATAAGATATGTAACCTATTTGTTGCAAACATACACCTATATATCATACGTGTTATAAAGATATGGGTGAGAAAAGTTTTTATCAGTTGCCAATTTTATATCATGATCATAAAAAAACAATATAAATTGGCTATCATAAAATAATACATAAATACAATATTTATTAATAAAAAATGTACTTTTAAAAAATACAATTTCTATTTTTTTTTTAAATGTTTGAGTTTAATGTTGAAATTTTTTTAAACACGTTCAGTCGTTCGACTTTAGCTTGTTCTAAAGATTCAAACGTTATATTTATCTTTCAATCTGTACTACAAAACATCTACCCACGAAAATCATTTTGCAAATTAAGCTGTTTCTTTTGGAATATTGTTCATTCTTTCACTCACAAAAAACAAATAAACTTTCTTTAAAATTAAAATGAAAATAAACAAAAAGATAAATGAACAAAAAGTAACACGCAAATTTCAATTTTCTTGTTAAATTATGTGGGTAATACCGATAAATAGGTTTCATATTGTGAAGAATAATCATCTAATACAGCATATATTATCAATATTTATAATTAGGTTAAGAATATACATTTATTTAAATGTAACATCCTCTATTCAAGAAAAGAAATTTAACGGAAAGAAGTCAACCGTACATCTTTTACATCAAACCTATCGACATTTTTCAGCGAGATTTCTACAAAATCAAATATCTTTTTTTCAAATTTATTTACGCACACACTGTCCAAATTTCAACACTCTCAATCCCAATGAAATATTTCTTTACAAAACAATGCCTAGTTCATCACAAAAAAGAATGTTTTTGCTATGCATTTTCGTGGAGTCTTCTTTGCCAAGGTTTCCTTAGCTTTCGAATCTAGCTTCTGAATTATTCAAGTAAATATGTTTTCACCTAGGACACTTCTTTTGAGAGTAGTTTGTTCGATCTTATATCACACACTTTTTTCACCCCTTCCAACATTTTATTTTCCCGTGCAACAAACTAAAATTTCCTCATCTTCTTTCTCAAAATTTACTTAGCTTGCATTTTGAATGCATTCATCAAATTTATGTTTCGAATTCACTTCTTACACTCGATACAGCAGTTCCAGGTCTAAGCATGTACTTTTCTAGGGGTTAGAAATCCACTACAGTGACGAGTCCAGTCGATCTGGGGTCAGTCGATTTTTTAAAAGGTGTGAAAGCTGGTTAGAAGACGGCTTCTACACGAAAAGCATGATTGCTGATTGCCATGGATGGTTTTGTTTCCGCCAACGCGTTATGACTTCCTTCGCTTTTGTCACTGAATTTAGAACCAAAATCCGTGTTAAGAACAAGATTTGTGGAAGCGATTTGTTAAAGTTACTTCCCGTTCTCAATTTAACTTATAGAGTCGTTCAAAACTATGTGATTCAACTGCCTTCTCCAAGAAGCCGCACTATTATGCTTATTTACGTTTCAAACTGTTACCTAATTTAACACTAAATCTATCAAGCGGGAAAATTAGGTAATTTAAAATTTTGATTTAAAACTGCTTTTTAAGTTTTATCACTTTTCTTCAATTAGGCTTTACGACTTTTCATGGAAAAGGTAAAAATATTATTTTTGTATTATACATTTTTAAGTATTTTATTGGTAATTTTAGAATACATTTAAAAGTATATTATTAGCACTATATATTTTCGTAGTATACATTTGAAAGTATTTGATTATTTATTTTCTTAGTATACATTTGAAAGTATTTTATTAGTAATTTTTTAGGTATACTCTCATTTGAAAGTATTTTATTAATAATTTTAGTAGTATACATTTGAAAGTATTTTATTAATAGTTTTAGTAGTATACATTTGAAAGTATTTTATTAGCATTTTCAGTAGCATACATTTGAAAATATTTTATTAGTAATTTTAGTAGTATACATTTAAAAGTATTTTATTAGTAATTGTAGTTGTCCTTTCGTTGAAGAAGAATCTTGCGAAACTGTTTTGTTTACGTTTTCATCCTATCACCTAACTTAAAAAAGATTTATATAGTCCAATTGGAGATTCCTTATATTCTCGACTGAGTTGGTTGGCGAGTTAAGGGGTTCTGAACAAGTCTATTAGTTTAATTAGGGGACTGGTGGTAATATTAAAACAAAGTGTTTCTACAACTAGCGTCTTTAGCGTGGATTCTTATTCTAAGTTTATTGTTCGATTTCGAAAGCGCTGACGGCGAGAAAACCAGCCATGGCGATTGCTATTCCTTCTTGTTTTGTATGGTAGCTTTCTCCTAACAAGTTTCACAGCGGTTCCGAAATTGACCTTTCAAAGGTCGACTGCCTTCACGTCGGAGCCCCGCTATAGAAAACACGCGTCTCGAATGCTACCTCGTAGGAGCCAGATTATACATGCATTGAAAGACAGTCTACTTATGTCTTATTTACAAAATAATTAATAGAGTGACAAATGAAACCGTGTCTAGACTTCAATCTAATCTTTTAGTTGACTGACTAGTGTTTTACTTAAAAACTTATAAATTAATTTATAAATCTAATTTTTTTAAATGCGGGTAATAAACAATTATATGCCGTTTTGTAAATTTCTCAATTACTGAAAAACAAGAAAATGAAATACAAAGAAAGTGCTATTCTAACAGAAATTCTCAATTACTTTTATCAAAATACGAAAAATGTCTGAATAGGAAGAAACTTTTTAGCCTTTATTGGACAAAAAAAATAATACAAAGTTTAGAAGCAATGGAATCTGAGAGTACACACTCCCCTTATGTTTCTCTAATTCATTTAGCTTGCTTCCTACAAACACGTTTAGCGATATTCTCCGTAAACATAGTTGCACATATTTACATAAAAAATCACTCAAAAGCCAAGTATTTAATTTTTTATCAAATTCAATCGATTTTATACGTGTGGATCCTCCCCTACTTATGATTACAACCTCTACTTCCAAAATAGATGTCTAGTGTAGCAAAAATGACCGTAGAATGACAAACCATACCAAAACAGATGCTCTTTTTTCATTTCAGACTCAGTTCCTAACGAGCTTTCTGCACGGTATTGTAAAAATGAATTGGATGAACGCATGCAGCTGTTTAGGACATTATTTATGTATTGACTTTCAGAGAACTTTCGAAGTTCTGTTGTAATATATTTATACAATTAAGATAAATAAATAAAACAATTATTTATATCCATAAATCCTTGCGAAATTATTTATTTGCTTTGTTTTCGTGGTACATTTTTTTATTGGTTTGGAAACAGTCTTGCATTGTTTTGGCTCTTCCTCTGGTGTCTTGTTCGAAAGGTTAGTTTTATTTCAGAAAAAATTTGCTATATTTTATCTCCTTAGTTAAACAGTACAGCGATACGTGCAGTAGGTCCTACAACCTGTTGTTTTCCCTTTCATATTCCGTGTCCCAAGGGACAATTTACCAGCACCAAAACGCCTTTCAACACACGACTAGCCTCTAAAAATAGTATATGTGGTGTTTAAACCATTTCTTGGTCACATATATCCCTAGATCCGTCTCGCATTGAGCATATCTGGGTTACACTAGCCGAACATTTGCATCAACTTCGGAGTGTAAAGGATAGGGAGCAGTGGATGATAATGATGATCCCTTGTATTCCAAAAATGTTTGGCATAGTTTGCTTCTGGAAATCATAAAGGTTATTTGAATCAATGCTTAGAAGGAATTAGGTATATGTATGACCTTTCTAGCGTAACTTTACAACTATAAAAATCCTGTAGATTAGATATTGTTATTATTTCTTACTCTTTTTATATACAGCATACTTACTACAGGCTTCGAGGATATTTTGGAAGTGTATATATGTACGTTAAGTGACTAAACTATTCAAATAAATTTCAAACAAGTGTGATTAATATGTAATGATAGTCTAAATAATGGGTTCTAAGAGGAAGGTTGGTTGGTTTTGGTTTTAGTGTCTCAAGGCTCATATTTTACCAAGCTAAAACACAAGTAAGACAATCTTAAGTAATGTACATACGTACAGAAGGAAAGCTTTACTGGCACATGAGAGAGAAATACACCCAGACAGAAATTCAACATGATAGAGAAATACACCCAGACAGTCTACAGCTCTCAGGTTGGTAGTGGGCGATCCCACTTATTTCACTCGTGAATGAGTTCGAATTCTAATGCAAGAAAATAACAATTTTCTGAAGCTTTTTGAAGTGGAGTTACACCTGCATGCTTCTATTTTTAGCTTATAAGAAGTGCGAAAAGAAGAACATACTGAAAACCCATCTATAATTCAAGAGTAGATATTTGTGCTACGATCGGATATTTTCCCCCCTCACCGTAAAGGAAAAATATAAGTATATACCCGTCAACATAAGTAGTGGGAAAAGAGTCTTATCGCATTATTTAACATCAAATTGTTGGAAAGAAAATGCGGATGACGGACACAAAAAGTAACGAAAATCAAACCACTGGAAGAGATACAAGGAGATAATGCCCCGGTCGGTTCCGGAAATTAGTTGACGGTGTAAGCGATAGCTGACTAGGAGTATAGTGGAAGTGTAAAAGAATGCTAATGAGTCTCTCTAGACTAATATGGAAATAATACCAAAATTATTCGTTGTGGGATATTACGCGAGATACCAATTAATTGGTCAGGAAGGATAAAGGCTCGGTCTTGTCTCAAAGAAGAGCCCTTATCAGGAATTAAACCGACGGGCATGCTGGTAGCATTAGCGGGACAGACAGACAGTTAAGTCTTAATTACTATTTCTGCTAAGACGTGGTTTCTTCCCCATCGGCTCCATGGCATCGCAATTCGGCACAATTGCGTGGTGGATGGAACTTTTCGATACGCGATTAACGCAATTACAGTCAATTTGAATGTCCTCCCGGATACGAAATTTGAGGATTAGAGTTGTTGTCGTTCTTTGTTCCTTCCGATTGCCCCATTCTCTGCAGCTGCTCGAACATTTTATGCCGACGCTGCGTTTGCGAATTATGCTGATCTGTTGTGTACGAATCGATTCAGCTTTAATTTGTCCAAACTTTCGTGTCATTACATGATACCGTTTCAAAACTCAGGATAAAAATAAATAAATACTTCTAAGTGGATTATTGGAATTCTTTAGAATTGTGCAATTCGTTTGATGAGACTGGGTTACAGACAGAGTGGTTAGATTTAGTGTTTAGACTTAGTTTCATTTATCCAACCTTATAATTGCATTTAAGCATTATATACTATAGGAATGAAGGAATTTAAAAAACCTAGATTTTGGCAAATCGCTCTACAGTTTATTTAAAAAAATTATAAAATCTAGATTTGGGTTTGTCATTCGAAGGTAATTTTTCGCTACACGAGTACTAATCAGTAGGAACCTTTATTTAAATTCTTGTAGTATGCACAAACAATTCAAATTTAGGCAAAGACTGAGAATTTGAAAAATCATAATGAGCTGTTCTATGCATCTAAATCGGGGAAACATTATTTTAATGATAAAATAAATATGATTTATCATTAGTTTTATTGAAACTATCCCCAAGTCCTTGTTCGGCTTTTATATACAAAAAAAAGCTTTTCTACTTCCTTTTCAGTTACTTATTATTAAAAAATATCGGATTTGAATACAACAGTTGAATGATTTCAAGCACTTTGTTTTATAATCAGCGAAAAGCAAAGTATAAAAAAAATAAATTACAAAGCATTATATTTGGAAATAGTATTCATAACATGAGTGGTTATACATATAACGAAATCCTGGCAGCATTTTCCTTTAAAATACTTAATTTAAAACCGTTTTACATACCTCGATAGTTTTTTTTTATCCTATGTCAGGCCTATGTTCCTACACCACCACACATACAGCCCAATATCGCGTTTTGAAATAGAAACAAATACATAGACACCATCAGCAGCATTACTATCTGCTACGTCAATAAGATTAGGGCAAAAATCTAGGTGGTCTCCAGTCATGTTAGCAAAGCCACACTGTGGACATGTTGGGGAGCCTGCCAAACCAATTCGATCATAGTTTTATGTTGTGATTATGGTTTTATGTTGTAATCATGGCCAGTCTTAATGGCCAGTGTTGTAATAATGACAAGTCTTAACAGGCAACCCCCAACCGCTCTAGGTAAATCGTGAAGACGAAGCATCCTACCCACAAGGAGTTCCAGACTTTTCTTGTAGTAATAACCTCATACAGATTCCGTCTATAAATCATGATTTTAGAATCCTTTAATTCTCTATACTTTCCAGGCAATTTTCTTAACACAGCAGCTTTTCTAAGCTTCAGCCACATTTGACTGACTTTTCTTTATAGCTACATTATACATGTATACACTCTATAACAAAAAGAAATCGACGCTCCAAGAACGAGTTTTCCAGGAATTGTGCCACTTGGAACGACGCTGACTGGGGACGTATAAACTTTAGTAACTAGCCTCGTTTCCAACTGTGTCCTAACGTCAACCGCAGAAAAGCCTGTAGATGTCCAGGGCAGAGTGGTGATCCTGCCCTAACTAACGCACGCCACACATGCCTACAACAGGGTGTTATGGTCTGGTATGCCATCTCCTTTGATAGACCTTTGATAGTCATTTCTGGCACACTCTCAGCACAGTGGTACGTAGACGACAATATACGACCGGTTGTGCTACAGTTCCTTTTGCAACATCCCGGACTTACTTTTTAACAAGATAATGGTCGGCTGCACACGACACGTGTTGCTATGAACTGTCTTCAAGATTCCTCAGCACTTCCTTGGACAGCTAGGTCTCCTGATCTCTCTCCCATAGAGAACATTTGGGACGTTATGGGAAGGCGATTGCAACCATCCCGGAATGTTGACCATTTAGCCCGACAGTTGGAGACAATTCGTCAAGAAATTCCGCAGGACACCATCCGGGAACATTTTCAAACAATGCCAAGCCGGGTGACAGCTTGCATCCAGGTCAATGTGGACCAACGCCTTATTGACTACCTCAATTTGTAAAGGTCAAACTCTGAAATAAATCATTCAATTGTTCTTAAATTAAAGTAATTTGTTTTTATATATGTATGGTCTTTACATCCACCAATTTTTATCGCAATCGGACTTCTCCTTCTTGGTCCGTCGATTTTTTTGTTATAGAGTATAATTAATGATACACAAATAGGAAAACCCAAGAAAACTAATTAGTTATGTAGCCTAGTTTGAAGCAATAAGAAAAACAAAGTTTATAATACGGTATCTGAATAATATAATCTAATTAATACTATATGTACTTATTAATACTGTCTAATAAGAGGTAGTAAATAAATTAATACATCTGTTAGGAAAAATTATTTCGGAGTTATTTTCAATTATGTATTGAAAATAACAATTTCTCAAGACTAAATGTAATTTAGTTAAAAAAATCAAACATATTATTCCAGAAACATCCCGGCAAATAAATATATTTCCTAGCTACTCAATATTATATACTCTCAGAATTTTCCCATTTTCCTTCAGGATTCGTTTAAATATTTGTGCGAAACCTTTATTCCTGTTTCTGCGCGTTTGCTCGAGTGTGTTTCCACTCTCCAGTTTTATTTGCGATACCCCGTAAGTAATTTGCAATTCTCCAAATCGATTTTTGACCCCCACCGTTTTTATTTTTCTCGCATTGTTTCAGCTGTCCCCTCGGCGTCTGCCTAGAGACCGCGTCTGCATCTGCAATGAATCACTCCCCTGATTTCGAAAACAGCATCAATAATGATAATAGAAGAAAAAGCCCCAGCAGAAGGGGGCAGACGAGCAGGGCAAAAAGCCATTTTGAGTCAATTATTTTACCTTCTCCCGGGTTTACTTTTTTCGGGTCCGGGAAGTGGGAAAAAGAGAGAAGTTTGATCGAGTGACAGTTTGAGCTGGCATCAGAGCACAGTCCTTTCATTCGGCGAGGTTGGCTGGAAGGCAGCGCCTTGTTTCTGACATGGAGATGAAGCTCCCATGGGGTGAAAGGAGTGCTGCTACCAAGAGGTTCATTCACTTGACAGGAACACCTGTGGGACTGCGGAGTAGTTCGCATCCCCTGAGGGCTGGTCTTCCTCACCTGCGATATTATTCTATTTATCAACCTTATCCAGAATAATATTCTAATTGGAGAATAGTTGCCGCTTGAATTGCGTGGAGGAACGTGACATCAATTAGTAGCGAAGAGAATTATTGAACTCGACTTGGTGTGAGAAGTGGATGTTAGATTATTTTTGTGCCGTTGAAGTGTGGAATTGGGTTCGGGAAACAAACAGATGGATTTCGAGGAAGCACGCGTCTTCGTGCATGGAATGAATTCCGGGATTGTTTGACAGCGCTGGTCATGTACGGTCTGTCTAGGCACTGCAAGATTTGTTTAAAACATTTGAACTAGTAATAGACAATACTTGAGACTATATTATGTAATAAGAATAATACAGTATGCAATATGTATAATAATTCCATTTAGTAAAACTCTTCATATTAATATTCTAATTGGAGAATGGTTGCCGCTTGAATTGCGTGGAGTTATGTGACATCAATTAGTAGCGAAGATAATTATTGAACTAGAATTAGTGTGAGAAGTGGATGGTAGATTATTTTTCTGCCGTTGAAGTGCGGAATTGGGTTCGGGAAACAAACAGATGGATTCCGAGGTAACACGCGTCTTCGTGATGGAATGAATTCCGGGATTGTTTGGTAACGCTGGTCATGTACGGTCTGTCTAGGTCCTGTCAGATTTGTTTAAAACATTTTAACTAGTAATAGACAAGATTTGAGACTATATTATGTAATACGAATAATACAGTAACTAGTATGTATAATAATTATATTTAGTAACTCTTCAGAATAATATTCTTATTGGATAATGGTTGCCGCTTGAATTGCGTGTAGGAATGTGACATCAATTAGTAAGGAAGAAAATTATTGAACTCGACTTAGTGTGAGAAGTGGATGGGAGATTATTTTTCTGTCGTTGAAGACAGGAATTGCATTCGTGCATGAAATGCACTACAGAGTTGTTTAGCTTCGCTGGTCATTTACTGTCTGTCTAGACATCGCCAGAATTGTTTAAAACATTTGAATCAACAATAGATAAGATTTGAGACTATGGTATGTAATAATGTAATAAGACACTTACTACAATATGTATAATAGTTATATTTATAAATTCTTCAGAATAATATTCTAATTAGAGAATAGTTGCTTCTTGAATTGCGTGGAGGAACGTGACATCAATTTGTAAGGGAGAGAATCATTGAACTCGACTTGGTGTGAGTAGTAGATGGTAGATTACTTTTCTGCCGTTAACGACTGCAATTGGTTTCGAGAAATAAGATGGATTCTGAGGAAGCATACGTCTTTGTGCATGGAATGAACAGTAGGGTTGTTTGGCTGCGCTAGTCACTTACCGTTTATCTAGACAATGTCAGAATTGTTGACAGCATTTGGGACTATGGTATATAATAGCAATGAACACTTCTGGAACAATTTTCTGTTATTATTACTCAGGTCAGAAACAAGCAACTTCGAAGATCTTATTAAGCCATTATTTGACAGTTGATATTAGCAATTGAACTGTAACACACAATTTTCCAAACAGGACTTAAACTTTGTCTCAGAGAGTAGTTCTCAGAAATTGTCTTTTCTTTTTTTAAATGGTACTAATATTGTATAATATGGCATGGTCGCTGTTTGGCTGATGATGCCTTTGGTGATAAGCCATAATGACGTTCTAAAATTGTATGGTTTTTATCTCCATATGGTACCATGAAAATAACATTGTTTTACATTTGAACAAAATTGTCAGTTTTTTGGCATACTAGACAAATATTTTGATGACAATGTTTTATATTGAAACTAGCAGAATCACTCGGTGTTTCTCGGACTTAATTAATTAAATATTGATTCAAAAGGGATCAGACTAATCACTTCTTTTTCACGAAATATTGTTAGCATCATTTAAGTGTATGGAAAATAATTTTTTAAACCGTTTTAAACTTTCCATCGCTTAAAATTTACTTCGGACACAAATGTGTACTCATGATATATCCATGCACGAACTCCATTTCATATTAATCGCAGAAGTCAATATACAGAAGTCAATTTTGAGTTTTGTAGTGATTAAGAATAGCACCGTGCCTTCATTTTAAGTAAAAATGGCGAATTTTCGGCGTATAGCCTTGCACTTAGTTTTTCGATGAATATGATTTACTTGTGGCATTTTTGCACCTGGTATGCGATGTTTACTAATTTTATCGTCTCTATGAGAGGATGACAAATTAAATTGTTCCGGCATTCGTGACTACTTTAGTTTGAATCGAAAGTACTTTTTCTTGAAAATTCCATTCAGCGGCACGGGGAATAACGGAGTTTGTGTTATAAATAAATGACATCAGTGTAGAAAAAATAATGAATAGATTGCAATTTTTCAAAAAACAGTAAGTTTATTTTACAGAGTTTTTAAAAAGAAAATCACTGCTTTTAACGAAGGATTCACATGTATCTAAGTTGCGTAAGAGCTTCAATTTGTAGAGTAAGCAAGCTCAACTCTCGGTCACTTAAGAAAATAATATTTCAATTTTTTAAGCTATTAACTGTGATCTTTTTCCAAGCTCAACTAAGTCTTGATTAGAATTATCTTCATTCTCTTTTCTCCAACAGACATTCAGATTAAAATCGAATACTTGTGGTACTTTTTTTAAATTCAGAGATTCGGTTTCTAAATAGAAACTACGTACCGATTCAGAATGATAAATGTAGTTACTTGACAATGAGGTACCGCTTTCAATAACACCCATGAATAATGGAACACAAATGTAAAATTAGTTGATTTTTATCGTCTTGTAATGAAAATACACGTAAACATTTTGAAATATATTAGAATTACAATATAAGACAACCTGTTTTAATTTAACGTAACTCATCTTATTATTGTAAAATAATTTTACTAAACTTTACCGGTCATTTTAAATACAAAAATACACACACTACTTAAAAATGTTTTGTATAGATTATTTATTTTTTTAAACAGCATTATATACAAACAATTAAGTATTCATTACCAAAGAATTGAAGAAAGTTGGTCTAAATATACATATACCTCCAAGAAATTGCTCATTTCTAGTAATATTCTGCAGAAAATTAATAATATTCTTTACATTTTAACTCCTAAATAATATATCTGCAATATTTAAAATACACTTGAACACATAAATACAAACATAAATGAAGTTATGCTCATTTTAAAATTAAAAGTTACATGTATTTCTTAAAAAGCTTTTATTTATTTATTTATTTTTATGAAATAGAATTCTTCAAATTATTACGTAATCAATTAAATAGCTTAGGAAAGTCGGTCAAAATATACATATACTACCAGAAAATTACCCATATCTGATATTTTAGAGGATAATAAATAAATCGTTAAAATCTAACTCCTAAATAATATATATGCAATAAGTAATATACACATAAATACAAACATAAACAAAATTCTGATCCTTGAAAAAAATGCAGAGAACTTGAAAAATATCTGTGCAAACGTATCTAATTTCTACTTTCTGAATATATTCTGAAATAGAGCAATTAAACAAAATACTTTTAAATAATACTGATAAAGAAAGACAATAATGATTTATTTTAAAAAAGAACGCATATTTATATGCCTCAAATATGAACACAAAATTTCGTTGCCCCCTCCAAACACCTAATTCTATATCAAACTAAAAAATTAAACATTATTTCTAACGTTGCTAGTTACCGAGAAGCAAAATTACGCTTTTATGATTAATGAAGTTTTTAGTTTCGACTTTACGTGTTCCATTACAACATGTAAGTCATGAAAATAAAATATTTTAAATGTTCTTTCTTCATGAATTAAATATTTATAAATTATTTACATTATGAGAATAAATAAAAAGTTAGTTCAAACATAAATATTATAATGTAATTTGATTTGGAAAGAAATAGATTTTCGAGCAATACTGGTAAAATAATATTATTGGAAAACTTATTTTTCGAGCAATAATGCTAAAATAATATTTTTTGAAAACTTGATTTTCGATCAACACTGTTAAAACCATCTGTGAGTTCCGAACATCAATCATTTTATACACAAATGTTATTTCTATGGCAATTTCAAATTGTTTTTTGCCCCTTTTGCTCACCTTGGACAAATAGAACGGGGATTAAGAATTAACCTATGATACCAGTAGAGTTCCAAAGTATAGGTGAACCAAATTTGGTGTGGATTGGTCAAACGGTGAAGATTTGTATATAGAACAGCCATACGCTAACTCTGTTTTATATGCAGATAAAAGAGAGCTGTACCATACCTATTTACGATGCGACTTTTATTCAAAGTAAACAAGAGAGAAAGAATCGTGTGAATAGAGTTTTGAAGAAAGTTTTTTAAGAATACTCCTTATTTAAACTAGGGGGCTCCACCCCTGTTCGCCTTAGCTCGCCAACCCCCCGATGATTGCTAGGCAATCATATTTAGTTTACTTTGCGAACTAAACTGAAGAAAAAATATATAAATAAGACATAATATTTTGGGTACACAGGATTCTAGTAAAGTTTTCCATACTAAAGAAGAAAAAAAAGAACACTAAAATCTAAGAAATGAATATTAAATATACAACATTAAGGAGGAAAAAAGGACACTAAAATATTTCCCAAGGAGAAAAAAAAAACCGTTTTATCCGCTACCGCATAAAAATACCGAATCATAAATATTTTTTAGCTGATACGTGTTGTTTGTTGTAATAGTACTTTTTAAGATTTTCATATTCGACTGTTGCTATAAAAACGGCGACCCAATTTGCCGGTCCTTCTGTAAACATTGCAAACTTTCTAGCGCGTGCTCTCAAATTTTATGAATGAATTAATTAAAAATATAACTGTTTTTATCGCGTCTGCGTGTGCTCTAAATTCATTAGCCCATTGAACCACAAGACTCGCTATCACATGACTCGCTTTCTACCAATCATAAAGCGAATAAACCTGAAAATGTTCAAAAGATTCTCTTTTATAATAGAAATAAAAATAAAAGTTTGAATTGCAGCAAATATGGTAGCAATAGGAAAAGCCTTAAAACAAGATATAAATGCATATGAAGTCAATGTTTTTATATTGTAATGAAATCACTACTTCGGTTTTAGATATAATCATGCTTAATAGCTGGAACTGTAAAGACCACGCTTGTTCTGAAATGCACATTAACGAATATCCTCCCATTACACATACTATTGGAAAAGTGCTTTTACGGCAAAAACTTAGTAGACTTCAAAATAAAGACTTCTGGTGAGTTTACAACATCCCAGAAAATAGAAACTTAAACTCAAAGAGTATTTATGCAACATAGTTTAGATATTGCTAAAAACCTAGATATGCCTAACTAGCTTGCTATAGTGCCAAATCCTTACTGTCCATTGAATCATATAGTGGTTCATAACAATACCATCGTGAAACTTCTATTTTCTAAGAACTTCTAGGTTTAAATTTTTGCAGAGTACTCATTAAATGATACCAACAGTTATAGAAGCAAGAACTATTATAATAGAAATTGTACATTTTATTAGGTATCATCATCTTCCATGTCCAACTTTTATTTTTGTCTATTAAAAACAATACATTCATTTATATTTGATTTGTACATTAAGCTCACTAGCAACGTACAAGTTTCTTGGGAGCTAAAAGATTAAAACCACAGATCGTATCTCACCCCAAAAACAAGTAATTCCGAAGCTCAAGGAAAACTCCGGTTATTTGAAATCCAATGCAACACCCGAGGAAGATCAACTCTGCTGTTATCGCACATGTGTAACTTTTAGCTTGGGGCAGTAGACTATTGACCGATAGCCATTGGCCTGACAGAAGAACTCCACTGCAAAGCTGGAAGATCTGGTTCTCTATTGGGTATCGGCCAATAAGGGAGCGCAAATGTTTGCTTGAGAGAGAAGAGCCATTGACTATAGCACTCGGCCTCTTAATGTTGATCTCACTGGCAGCCACCCCTTAAGATGCTTAGAGGAGTCGATTCAACTGAATACGAAGCAAATAAGGAGAACAGTTTCCATTACCATATTCGAAAGCCTCCCTTCGTTGATGCGAGGTATATGGTAAAAACTATGTTGATTGATCTGCTTGGTTTTATGGGAAACGCCATCAACCCAGTGGAGACTGATGAAGACAGATTCTGGTTAAGGGTATATCATTATGCAGGATCAGTCTGTGTTCGATTCAGTAAGTATTGGATGGTTAAGGGAAGTTTGCTCCCGGGGAGAAAGTATGTTTTTTGGATTGGTTTTAGTAGTTTTAAAAGTTTGTGAATGTCGAATTGAATGGAGTAGCTTTCAGTTACGTTTCCCTCTGCCAATGATTAATTTTATTTTTAAACACTTGATTCTTTTTGACTATACATGTTTCTATGTAAATGTGTAGTTGAGGTTAGATAAAATCAGACTTTATTACTTTTATTTTAATAAATTACAACTTATAAAAACGAATTCAAAATTGTAAATAAAGTGGATGCAGCCAAGTTATAAAAACATTCAAGCTGTGTCTGAAGCAGAGGAAAAATGATTTATAAATAAAACTACGCGAAATAAATTAAAGAGTTGTGTTTAGTTTTCACGATTTATAAATATTATTTCTGAACTATTCGAGCGAACATACATAAACAAGAATTATTTCGTTCCAGATTTTAAATAAATAGATTTCACGAGTTCCAGAAAAAAAAAGTACTTATTTTCTTCGAAGGTTTATCTCTCTCCGTAAGAAATAAGTGATTATGTAAAAAAAAAGTATATAGTGATATAGCGACTGAATTTGAATACGTAAAGTAAAAATAACATTCTCTAACACTTAACAAATAAAACTTTGCTAGAGGAAGCGATCCAAAGAACTTTGGATAAGGCAAGAAAGGACTTGATTTTAATCTTTTTTAGTTCATTTTTATTGTTTTTAAAAAGCGTAGTTCAGTATTTGCATCTCCTGGGTGGTAATTACAAACATATCAGGAATTCCGAAAGCAATATGGGGACGATTCAACGTTTAGGAAAAAATAAATAAAAACGTAACTTGCATAGAATGAAATAAATTACGTGTGAAACGGACTCTGGAACACTAAGCAAGTCATGCAACAAATCTCAAGTTCAAAAAAAGTGTTTCAAGAACAGAACCTATTAAATAAATTCCTGGACTAAATTTAGTTGTATTATTTTAAACTGCATTTACACATCGTAAAGCTCTATTGTCCTGGTATAAAATATGTAATTCAAAATTGGTTCAGTTTCACCTTATGCTACTAGTTAATTAGTAATTATTAAAATTACTAATTTTGTTAGAGTTAAAAGAATTATACACTCACACTCACAAGTGAGATTTGGGTGTGCACTATAAGATTTTTCTATTTTTAGCTTTAAAATCCAATTTTTTTACAATGGGTCATTGTTTTGCATTAAGACTCATTTCAGTATGAAAAACGTAGATTAAACTAATTATTAATTATCTAATTTCGATATTACCATGTTTTTTAACAGTGATATTTCAAATTGTAACTTGCTCAGAAAAACAATTCCTGTTGGAAATTATTTTTTCTATTATCCTTCATGTTTTGCTAGAAATAATAGTTTTTTTTTACATTTTATTTCACCAAGGAAGTCTTAAAAATAAAGATTTTTTCAAGAATTTCAATACCTAAAATTCATTTCTTATCAAATAACTTTGATTGAGGTTCAAAACATCCGCTATGTTAAAAAGATTGTATTGATACAAAAATAATTATAATAGAGATCTATTCATAGTTGATTTGTCATTGCTTGCACAAAGCATCCTATAACTATTGGAATAACAGTTCTTCAGAAATTTAGTTTAAATTATTAGAAACATACCTGTACGAATATATGATGACAGTATCTAATGAAAACCACTGTAACAAGAAAACTATTAAGAATATTTACAAGATCTTGACATCGTTTGAAAGCTAAGAAGTTTGAAATATCTTGAATTAATAACAAAATTATTGATATTCTGGTGTATTTTCGTGATTTCTAATGTATACATATACCTTAAGACTATTGTGAACATGACTACATTTAGTTTGAAAACCACGTGTATCATCAAACTATCACCAAACACACAAATTTAGCAAAAAAACTTTATTTTAACCCTACAAGTGGTTTCTAAGAGATTTTCGTCCATAAAGACATGGCAAATGTTGCCAATGTTGAGATAACTTGTCATCAAGACATTGTTGATTTTTTTCATGACGAGGTCATGATTTGATCAAGATCGTTCCTAATGACGAGCTATATAATTCATCAAGATCTTTTCTAATGACGAGCTATATAGTCCATCAAGATATTTTCTAATGATGAGCTATATAATCCATCAAGATATTTTCTAATGACGAGCTATATTATCCATCAAGATCTTTTCTAATGATGAGGAATATAATCCATCAAGATCTTTTCTAATGACGAGCTATATAGTCCATCAATATCTTTTCTAATTATGAGCTATATAATCCATCAAGATCTTTTCTAATGACGAGCTATATAGTCCATCAAGATCTCTTCTAATGATGAGCTATATATGCCATCAAGATCTTTTCTAATGATGAGCTATATAATCCATCAATATCTGGTTAGTTTGGTTAATGGGGAGATATCTTCTCGAGACAACCACCAGGAGGGTTAAAAAGCATATGTAACTTGCCCATATTATGTATTGGTGAGCAGTATGTAATGTTAACCCTCCGACCATTTGTGACGAAATATCTCATCAATGAAGATTTGAAAAATGTTCCTGATGACGAGATATATCCTCAAGGTATAGGCCAATTTTTGGATGATGATTTGGTCAAAATCTGTTTTTCAAGGACGAGAGACGATATATCTCGTCCATGAAGATATGGGGAATTTCTCTTATGACAAGACACCAAGTCAAGACAACCACCGGGAGAATTAGCATAGGTTCGTGAATTGTTCAATTTTTTTAAATTTTAAAGGTATTTACGTAGTTTATTACTTTTATCAGAAACATTTGTGTTCTAAAAATTTAGTATCAGTTTAAATAAATGTGTTTTACTTTTGTTTGCATTGTTTTACAAGTATAAAATTGGAATGATCCTGAGATTGAGAACATGCGCTGGACACACATAACATGCACATTTCATAACTCCTTACGATTCTTACCATTCAATTTCGTACGATATAAAAACGAGACGCTTCACAGATTTCAATCCTATCGATAAAAGGAATGTGCTTTAAGCCTAAAAAACTCCAAATAGATTCCACGTGTACACAGACGCTTTATTCTCCATGCTATTCGAAGAGATTCAAAAATAACAGAATTCCTGTAACCTTGGCTTGTTTCTTTTTTCCTCGGCCTTTCGGTCTTCTATTTCTTAATACGATTCTATCCATCAATTCAGTTCATTTTTTCTCTCTTTCTGTTGGCTTCTTTTATCCTGTGTACCCATCGGATTGAGGTCACCTAATTCAAACCTCAGTCTGCCCGAAGCTGCGCCGGATGACGCCGTCAATTCGACATGACAAGAGGCCAAAAAATGTCAACTGCCCCAGGAATAAAGACTTTCCTCCGTTAAATGGGAAGCGGTAGAAGATTAAAGTGTTTTACACGGAGAAATATTTTTAGAAACACCCCTATGTGAAATTCATTCGAGCCTCACTAACGCTTTGATTTGGTTCGGCTGTTGTTACCAGTTTTAAACGATGTGTTAAAATGATAGTGTATGTGTGTGTGTTGAAATGAAAATTTATAAGCCTTTCAGTAACGTATGCATTATTAACATACATATTATGTGTTTGTTTTTTATCTAAATGCAATCTCAATGTTTTCAATTCTTTTTTAAATGTGAAAACCTGAATGAGATGTGTATGTTAATCTGTTTTTCATAACCCATCAGAAAACTAACTAAATTTTATTTTTGCGTAACAATAGATTCCGATTCTTACTTCAAGTATAATAATAATCAAGTAATATATCTAGTTACTCATACCGAAATTTTTAAAACTTCAAATAAGTGAAACTAAATCTGAAGTACTGAATTTTGTGTAAGATATTACTAAATCCCAAAGTCAATTAAATTCATTCGCTTCCTAATTACTGAGAAAACCTCTTATTATGTTGCATGCAGCAACTGCAGATAAGAAGTCAATTTGTCTGACAAGTTTGTTGACATGACGGCAAGCCTTCAAATTATACAATATTGTATTGCATTAATCGTGTTTAAAAATTGCAAGGATTCCACGTCGGAGGTCATCTCATATCTAATAAAACCATCGGCATGACTTAACCTGTTCATGAGGTCGACCTGAATCATGGAAAAACAGACAGTATTTTCATCATGAAACAATAGATAGTATTTGCATCATGACACAATATACAGTATTTTCATCATGAGAGAATAGACGGTATTTTCATCATGAAACAATAGACTGTATTTTCATCATGAAACAATATCGAAAGTATCTTGAAGACGAGATATTTCGTCATTACCGTAACTGGTGACATTTATGGAAGATATATCTCGTTGAAACCCCTCGAAGGGGTTATACGGTTTAAAATGTTACTTATTCCGGTCTTGCTTAACGTTTTAAATATTTAGAAAGCGAATAAAAATTTATATTCTAAATATTTAATACAAAGAGTGACACTTTTGCGTCAGATATTATGCAAACATTACTTGCTATTAAAAATATACACATATTTCATTATATATTGATAGTGTATTAAGTATTAAAATAAGAAAATACTTTTAGTATAAATGATTTATTTTCTTATTCAGATGTGTTTATATCTGTACCTCAAAGGCACCGAGCAGTATGTCACCAAATTGTTCTAGAGATAAATAGATTTTCTACAACCTCAATTACTCAATTCTTTTAAATAAGTAAATCATCTGTATATAGCGACATCGTACGTAGTGTTGTAGACCATTAGAAAGAGGAGAGCTAACTGTACAAGATTATTGTAAAAAGTTTATTTTAAAACAGTACTGTATATAGGACCAGATACCGTCTTAGGCAAATATATTAGCAATTCTGACAACTCCAAACATTATTGTCTACTCTTAACTGTATACTATTAACGGAAGAAATTGTTCTCTAAAAGCAACGATAGCATAAAAAAATGATATTTATCAATAAAATGTATTAAAAAATATTTGTAGATGGCGCATATTTATACTCAACTAAATAGATAGATATAAATATTGATATCGATATAGATTTCACACTAGAGAAAATACTTTCGCTTCCAGAAAATCGGAAAAGAAATGAGAATATTTCTTTACAGTGACAAAAAATCACGCAGTTGAAAAGAGAAATTTTGCATCCTGTTCAACCTACTGAGTATTTTCCCGTAAATAAATCCCCGAAATCGACGTCGTGGCAAATGTCTCGCCGGCCGAAATAGAAACAAAGAAATGCGAACGATGAGAATTAATCTGTGTTTCTATTTGCTTGTGGGTCTTATAGATGACTTTTAAATTTCATTCTTTAAATAACAGTCAAAGTTAAATATTTACGTAAAGAATTTCCCTTAAGAAAAATTTATTCTTTCGCGTGGGTTTCAAATATGCTTTGCAACAAAAACACTGATTCCTACTTGTACCCGAAAACATGATTGCTAATTAAATCGTGGGCAATAATTTAATAATTAGCCTTGTTAATTGGATCTAAAGATTAAGAAACGCTAATATTAAGTTTAAAAAAAATTGGGCTCACAGAAAAGAAACCACCTTTATATAACGTATTCCAAATGCAAAACATGTTCGCTTTAACCAAAGCACTGATTTATAGAATGGAAATATATTACTGCCCACAAAAGAGTTTAGTATCTTCTTTCAGTATACAATGCATCAGAATAAAAAAACAGAACAGCCTCACATAAATTATTCACTATTGAATAAAATTCAGAAGCTGCATCAAAAAGATAAGCATAAATTCATCATATACATTTCTTCAATTATCGTGTTATTTGACATCCCGCGCACCACATCATTCACAGCAAATGTCATACGTGCGTTTGCTCCTGCAACATGTCACATCAAAGCTCCTTTAAACAGTTTTTGCAATTACCGCCAGCAGATTAAGACTCAAGTCACCAGATAAAGAATACATTCGGAGTTACAAACTGCAGCGCATTTTTCTTCTCCGAGAATGCAGCTTATCTAATTCCAAACTTGTTTTTATCCATTATTCACTCCGAACGCAAGGGCAACGCAGGTGCGAGTTGGTAATTTTTCGAAATCATAATCAAGTACTCTGAGTCTAAACAAGCTCCACTCATCGAAAATGAGCTCTTTCAAAAAGTCGAACATAACTGACACCGAGGAGAGAAAGGGAGAACCGTTCTCCGCTTAAAAATCCGGAAATTCTTTTCCGGTCTGTTTGAGACACGCTGTCAAATTCATACTTTGGATCCCGTATCTCTTTTTCAAAGAATCGCGCGCAAATTGGCATCTTGTTAACTCACAATCCATTTGTTATAACTAGTCTTGAAAGCTATCGAGTTTTTCGCTTTAGCGAAATCCTTCGCTCCGTCTTTTGACATTCGTTTCCTGCGAGTCTTTTGCTTTTGTTTCCCCAAGACGCGTGATTAAGTTTCTCCCCGGCCGTAATGTCAACAACGAAGGCGGAGCTCGTTTACGGGAAATCGGCTCCAAAAGGCTCGGGATATTTAACAAAACTTTATAATGCTTGTGTCAACATATTTAACCGAAATTCAGCTGCCTTGAACCCACATCCTAAACGTGTTTCCCTCCCTCGATCTAATTGATGATTTAGGGAGTTTGGGAATGGGAAATAATTTGGAAAATCGGGGATTTGATGGTGAAGTGAACTATAGATTTGAGCACTGAAAAGAAGTGACTACCATTAGCCCTCCTGGTGGTTTATTTTCGTGTCGAAAACTGCCTCGTAACCAACGTGTCATGTGAATCCTTTTCATATTTGGTGGAATAGGGCAGTTTTGTCTCGACGATGTACCTCATCATTAACAAAACTTACCAGATCTTGATGAATGGTACATCTGGTAATTGACAAACGTTACTATATCTTGATGGATGAGGTATATCCTGGAAACCAGTTGGAGGGCTAAGATTACTGTCTCGATCTGAGTGACTGAATGTGAACTCATGCATTTTCCTAACTATGCCAATTCTTTCCGGATCTTAGTCATTGCATATTCTGTTAATACCTAAGTGTCCATATCTCAACAGACATTAAGAACCTTTGGAATAGAGAACATAAAACAAGCACTTAAACCTTTGAGTGTTTCGAGAAGATATCTCGTCCAAAATCTTGTCAATAGAAGTGGCAAAACTTCCCTATTACTCCAATTGAGTGAAGATTCAAGTAGTATAAACAAATTGTGCCGAATTCAGAACTTGTGGCAGTTTAGAATAGGCTTTTTTTAACAGAAGCTGGATACTATAGGGTAGGTTTTAGAGATAAACAAACAAGAGGGTTAAACAATTCATCCTCCGGATGGTTCTTTCAACAAGGTCCCTCATTGATAGTAAAAATAACTACTTTTTAAAGGACTAGATATGCCTTCATAAGTAATATTGATCAAACATCTATGTATGATGTATCTCGTCATTAGCAAAATTGGTCACGTGATGGACGAAATATCACGTCCAAATCATTTGATGAGTTAAAAATATTTAGAAAAAGTTTTCACTAGCAGTGGTTTCCCTTACACGCAGATTGGATGGATTCCAATGTCACAAGGGTCAAATATTGGCCAAGCTGGGCCAAACATATGACAAAATAACCAACACCTGAACGAGGTAGGAAAAAAGCAAAGACCACAAGGGCTGGTGAGAGTAAGAAGGGGGCAGATAGCTATGATATCTGATCCCTCCCACAAGTGAAAATGATTGGATGACCGATTGACCAAAATGTTAACAAGCTCGATGACATTGAGAAACCTACACATACTGACGTAACAGACTGCTGACGAGAAAAACATCTAAGAAAATAAAAATGAATCCACTCAAAAACCAAAAAATAAGAAACTGAACAACATACAAAAAATATGACAGGACAACAGACACAAACAAAAAGAAGCAGTGCCGTTTTTAAGATTAAGAACTGGGCCTGATTGTCTTTGGGGCACATCAAGAGGGAATTGGGGAATATATCCCTCAAGGGATCAGTTTGCAGAACTTCCGATTCCAACATGGATGAGAATCACCTCCTAGAATATCCGCACTCTGGACTCCTCTCAACAATAGGCCCGGAAACCTCTCCAAGCTCAATTGGAATGCGAAAGATAAAATGATGAGCTGAGCCCCTATATTTGCCAGAGAAACAACAACTATTGAGACCACTCCCCAACCAAAGGAACGCTCCCAGCATATCAATCTGGAAGGAGCACTTTGGTAACTCAATCTCTCTGTTTCAGGGTAGTAACTTGGTATAAGTTAATAACTTTCAGTCAGAGATTTAATGTCATTCTTAGTAACTTGAGATGATTAAATCGTGCTGAGTCAAACAAATCATAAATATGAGGGTAGATATTTTAATATTTAAAATTATTTAATTGATGCACGAGCTTTTTTTTGAGAGACTGTTCCGATACGTATAGAAACTGTTTTAAAGGGAAAATGAATTATTTTAATTAATAAAGTAATAAATATTTTCAAGGCATTTTCATTATTTCGTCAACTAGTAAATAAATGATGTTTTACTTTTGTGAATGAGTTAAAAAATAATTGATAGATATTGGCTGATTTAAGAAGAAATTGTTTAAATGCTGATGTAGCTCTTTTAAAGTTAAATTAAGTTGCGTTGTATCTAGAAGGGGTTTAAACTTCCATAGCATTCTCTTTCCTGGAGAGATCCTTTGTTTACTAGTGTATTCATGTCTTCACGGATGGTCTAAAGCCCTGAACAGCGGATTTCTCTTATTGAGATTCCACAAGGGTCCTAATACAGTTAGTTCCTCGGGGGAATTTCAAGAAGATTAGCACTTAAATAAACGAAGTGTTTTAAAAATGATGTAGGAAATTTTAAAGATTTTCAATTAATCGTGATTTTATGGTTGTTCGCTTTGATAGATAGATTTTTTTAAATAGTTATTCTGGAATTATGAGTGATCAAAGTCAATATAGTATTTGTAATTCTAGTTCTTTTTGATATGTCACTGGTAATTTAATCACAAAGTTCGTCTCTTTATCCCTTCGGCAGCCATATCTACTGGTTGAAAGAATCCTAGAAAAATTTACTTGGTCAAGAAGATTAATGAAGACATGTAGGTAAATACAATATAGAATTATTTGAGCATTGCCTATTAGCATCGCTTTTCAGGACATTGTGTTTTATTCTGATGTCACAAGTTTTTTTAAATTAAATTTTATTATAAATAAAAAATTCACATTTAGAATAAGAATTTATAACTTTAAGTTATTTTTTTTAATGATTTGAAATTTTGAACGCGCGTTAATTTTTTTTTATTTAAAACCCATTTGCGTGTACATGAAACAAAGATATTAAAATATTCAATCGTAAAAGTTTCAAAAGAATGGAAATTCTTGCATCTAAAAAAAACTATTCAAATATTTGAAACATTTTCTAATGCTTAAATTTCCTTTCCCAAAGGTCTCGTGTTAAAATTAAGTACTATGATAGAAAAACTATAAAACCGTTAACTAAAAAACTATAAAACTATAAATCGAGGTTATAGGTACCATATCATAATACCGTTAAGTGTTTAACGTTGCATTTAATGGTTCAGTAAATTAGATTTTTAATGATTTTAATGTTTATTAGTGCATTTTTTTACCTATGATTTAAAGAGGTTTTTTAAGTTTTGTTAAAAGGTTAGGTAGATGAACTTACGTAGCAGTGGAGACATAAGTGGCATTTGGAGAAGTTCATGGATCAATCCTTATTAAAAATAAACTTTTGTATAAATTGCAAGCAAATTGTGCTCAGATTAGCATTTAGACTGAAGTACTTGCCAAACATTGTCATATCTAATTGGAATATGCTTATTAAAAGTAATTTGTTTTAGCTACATTTTAAAACGTTTCCATTAACAAATTTCGGGATTCTTATATCCTCAATTTCTTAATTAAAATGCTGGAGAACAATGAAGTACCCAAAACAATATTATATTTCGTTCATACGTTAATATATTAATATGAGGATAAAGTTTTAAACATTCATACATGAGATTATCACATCGTAATAATATCAATTACTTTAATATTTTCCATTTATTTAAGAAAATTGAGTTTCAGTTTTATTCCAAAATATGCGTGGAAAGCTTATTTAGTCTTAGATAATAGAATAATTTATATTATTCACTGTCTACGCTATCACATTTATTCAAATTGATACGGTGGAAATATTGTTGACGAAAAGTTTTTCATTTATCTCTGCGTTTAAAGGTAAAACCTCCCAGATTACCAAGTGTCTTATGTTCAAAAATCAAATCACATTGCTTACACTTAATAGCATATGTAGACAAGTACCTTCGGCATAGAACTTAAGTTTAATTAAGATGGACAACTTCCAGTGGACTAGTGCGTGTAAAGACTAAATATAACCTATGTTAAATCGTCGTAACTACCATGTAAAGCATTATCGATGTTCATACAACGTAGCTTCCACGTAAAGCATAGTCGATGTAATACCACGTAACTGCCACGTGAAACATAATCGATGTAGACACCACGTAACTGCCACGTAAAATATAATCGATGTTTATACCAAGAAAAACATAATCGATGTTTATACCAAGAAAAACATAATCGATGTTTATACCAAGAAAAACATAATCGATGTTTATACCAAGAAAAACATAATCGATGTTTATACCAAGAAAAACATAATCGATGTAAATTACCACATAAAAGATAATCGATGTTATACTGGTAATCTTATTTTATATTACACATTGTACACGATATCACATTAATTCAAATTGGTACTATTTAAATATTGTAAACTAGATGTTCCTCTCAATTCTATACGTTTAAAGCTTACAATCTCCCTGTTTACCTAGTGTATAATGTTTAAAAATCTAGTCTCTTCAATGAATGCATTGCGGAAATTTAATAACTAGTACCTTCGGCGTAGAACCTGAGTTTAATTAAGATGGACAACTTCCAGTGGACTAGTGCGTGTAAGACTAAACATAATCGATGTTAAACCCAGAAATATTGGTTCTCGGCCTGGTAGGCATATTATCGGACAGCTGTTCCACCATGGTTGGAGCTCATTAGACTTTAGGGCTAATCCGATGTAGCCACCGGTGCAGACATTTTATGCTCAGGTTATGAGTAATATTCGGTTTCTCAGTCTGCACAACGGCTTTCTGCAGATGAACACCAACTAGAGCGAGACTACTGTCAGAAGGGAAGGGCTTAGGCAGGTTTTAATGTATTACTGAGAATCAATAGTGCTTCGTAGAAACATACCTTTAGACCTCGAAGTGGTTTTGATGAAATATCTCGTCCATCAAGATTTTATCAATTTCGCTAATGACGAGATACCGCGGCATCAAGATTGTCTAATTTTGTATATGACGAGATCAAGATCTGGTCCGTTTTCTTCTAATCCTCCTGATCGTGTTTCGTTCTAATGATTGGGATTTCTCGTCCAAGAGCTGGTCAATTTTGCTAATGACAAGATTTCTCATACAATTTCGTGCCAGTTTTGTAAATACGAGTTAACAAACACCAAGATGATTAAGGATTCCTACGCATTAATAATTTTTTGGTAAATTTTTAATCAACGTCGTATTAGAGCAACACAGCGGGCTATCGACGACGGTCCGGGATCAATCCCTTAAGCGAAAGATCCGAGGACAACACCACGGAATTTTGAACCACGGTCATATGACGAGGCAACACCTGAATTGGCACCCCACTCTCCAAATTTCCACACCAACCCATAGTGAGGACTTTCGGCCTCGACAGATATAAGGTGCAGCAGACGTGCACTGACTTGGATTCGATCCAGGAACTAGTTTCTAGAACTCCGATCTAGAGGCTAACACCTTAACCACCAAACCGGTTGGTAGGCTCTTACGCCTTAAATTCATGTGTTAAATCGACCTTTTATCGTTTCTTTTGAATACTAATTTTTTAATATTATTTACATCTTTTATTAGGTGTGCCTTGTGTTTGGCGTAGATTGTCCGCATTTGGACCTAGCGCTATAAAACCCAAACGAACCACAATACTACGCATTTCATTTGTTTTGCATCAGATAGACACAAATAATTTTACACAATGAAATTATGTTTTACAAATAAAAATGTTGTTTAAATGGGGTTTAGTAGAACACATACATGAGAAATCAGACCACTGTAAATTTTTTTTTAATGTTGATTTAAGTTGTCTACGTTTGAAATTAAAAATTCTTATTTAAACTAATAACCAAAGTAAAATATTTCTGATATAAGAGTGTAAACATTATGATTAACACAACTTCTGAAGGTTGAGTTATATAGAAAGTTTAATCCCTACTTCGTTTAGGAAGAAATGTAGGTTGATAGTTGAATTAACGTGCACTAGTGCAACACAATGGGCAATTGCCAACTCTTTGGGCTCAATCCCGGAAGGAAAGATTCAATTTAAAAAAGAGAAAAATCGAACTGTTGAATTGAATTCATTTGCTGCTTACTTCAAATACTTTCTACATACTCTATTTACTTGTTTTGGAATTTCAATGTGTGTATCTAATTTATCATTTTCGCGTCATAGACTTTAGATTGGTAAGCAGTCCAATTTGCGTAGCACTAATTATAAACCAGAGGATTGACTTCACATAATTAAATCTTTATATCTCAATCAAGACGATATTCTGAAGGGTCAAACTTAATTTTTGAAAAAAATTGTGCGCGATTTTTTCAATGCTTGAATATTTTTCAAAACTATTTGAAAGCATTAAATCGATACAAAAATTCCAATTTAATTCATCTCGTATTATAAAAACCAATGAAACAAATACGTATAAATATTTCAGAAAGATTATCATGGTGAAAAAATTAGTAAACAGACCAGTTGAACTTTACTCAAACTATTAGTTTATTACACGTTATAAATCAGTCCACCAAAAAGTGCTCTCTGTATCCATTCCCGAGATCTCAAAGCTACCGCTTTCTAATTTCTAAGACAAGATGAGTGCGCACTTGTCTTTCAACCATGAATAGGCACACGCAGTAGGTATGACTCTATTGTGTGTGACTATCGATATTGGAAATTCCTCTTCCGATAATAGTACTGAAGATTCTAAAGCTTCGTGGTTTTATAATCCAATTAGTAAGGGACTTTTCACAGGGAACTGGGACTGTGAGAGACAATTCTGACTAATCAGATTGGGACTTAGATTAATAAATTCAATTATTAGTTCCAGGAACAACCGACTCGATTTTAGAAAAGCACCAGTTATTGAATTATTCCACCCCGACTCTTTTCACGAGGCGTTGCCTCCTTCTGGGACCTGGAAATGAAAAGCAGTTTAAATGTCTCTCTATGCTCTAAATGGGGTGGAATTGTCGACGAATTGAAAAATAATGTTCGGCTCCTTCCTTTCTTCTCATTGCATTTCGAGGCAGACTAGGTGAGTGATTTCGAAAAGATGCAAACAAAACTCACACGAAAAAAGTCATAAGAAATAGGTTCGATGATTAGGTATTGTGTTGATGCTATATTGAATTTGAGAAGCAGCTTGCAGCTGGTGAAACTCATTGGTTTTGACAGGTGGAGGAAATATGTCGAATCTGCCTTTTTATGTTTTGTTTTGAGGAAAGAGCCAATGACGTTTGCATATTTTTTAATTGAGTATTACATAAATTATAAACATTTTATGCATGTTTATAAATATTCCATGACGCTTTTTAAGTGAGCACTCCCCGAATTATACTTGCTTATTTAGTTGTCAATGAAATGAAGAATTCACTGATGTGGCAAGTTATGTAGTAAATTACATGTGGCATGTTCGTTAATTTATTTCTGTTTCATGGTGTAATTTCAGATAATGGATGAGCATAAGACTAGAAACGATTCTATACAAGCAGATAATTACTATGTGTGTAATAGAATTATTGTGTGCATAAAAGAAGAATTTAAGTTTTTGTTTGCATAAAATACTTTTACTTAATGCATTTCGGAACGCTGATTCAATTATTGAATTTTAATTTATTGTTGATAATTTTTTTTAACTCATTCCTTCAAGCTGTTTTAACAAAATTTTCAGAAGATAGGTTTTAAATGTTTAATACCATAATTACAAACTTTTTTTGCAAGCAATTGTTAGTCATGTAGTCACCTTTAGGCTACTTGTTATAAAAGGTTTATAAAAGTTACGATTTCGTGCATTTTTCTTTAAAATAACGTTTTACCATGCTATAAATTAATACTTTATCATAAATATCTCATTTTCAGCGGTTTTTTCCACACTTTTTGCTGGGATCTGCTATATAAATTTGAATCTATCATTCTGTTAAAAGCAATAGGATTATTAGCATCTTGTACCCAATTATTTACAGAATTATATATGCCGCAACCCTCACATAAATTCTCTTCTTACCATTTTGTATATGATTTATTTGCAAAAAAAGGATATGCTATTTTAATTACTTAGAATAGATTGCAAACAATATAAAATTTGAGAAATAGGCATTGTTTCGAAAGCGTAAAGCGAATATAGCTGCAGTTGACAGCATCTTAAGCAATAAAGAGCAAGCTATGAGCGTTCCCTCTGGTGTTATTCTTTTGACTTCAAAACAAAGATTTAAGGATTTCATTCGAACACTACAGATCTAACAATAACTAATCGTGTGAACTAGCATTGATGCTTGAAGTATGTTATCCCATTCTCCTAAATCAAAGGCACAAGTCCACTTGACGTTGGATTATGTGATGAAACATTTTAAAGAAAGGAAAATATTAATGGAAGAGAGATTTCCAATTGATAAATGAACAGCATTTTATTCAATAAATTGTTATGATATTGTATTGTTCTCTAACCTTTTCCAGCGTTTTTCTGTGATATTCACGGAAGTTACGAGTGTCGTAAAAACAGATGTTGACAGTGATGAATGTGTTTTCGTTTCCTCACACACACAAAAAAAGAAGAAACAAAAAATAAATTCGATTTACTTCCTTCTCTTTTAGTCTTGAAACTTCTATTGCAAAATATATTACAGAGGAGGTGAGTAGTTTAGTGAGAGATAGAAAAATCGAAGCTTTTATAAAACATGTCTAGGAAAACGCTTTTTATAAAATCTTTTTTTTTATAGGTAAACGTATTTTATCTAGTTCTGGTGATGCTCAAAGAACTTATGAGGTTAAACATTATCTCTCATAAGGATTAGCATATTCCCTGAACATAATTTTTAAGTTCCTCCTGAGACTTGTGATTGTTAGATTTTTAATAGATAAAATAATCTGCATTTTCTCAGTAATAGATTATTTTTACTAAATCAACTATCGTTAATGTAAAATAGTATTTAAAGTTTTTTTAGAGTATATAATTAAATATATATATAGCGCTGCAATAATACTAGGCAATATTTCACAGCGAAAATATATTCTACGGTATTAAGTATTTAAACTAAAGAATATAACGAAGTTTTTGAGATTTTTCGATGATCCTATTTCATATTTCGTTTTAAGTTTTCTAAATATATTTTCATAGATTATATAAGACTTATTTAATATTACAATACCATTTAATGGGAACAAAAACATATTTTGAAATTTGAGTGAAATTTTGTCAGATAAATTATAACAATTACCTTACTCAACATTGTGTTTTGTAAAGAATCTCCTACGAAAACTTTGCTACTACAGACACATTCAGACTTCCTATATTATGTAACTAAATACAATATAACTAAAAAATATGTAATTAAAAAATTATAATATATATAAAACTAAAAATTATGTATATAAAAAAAATCTTTATACCCCTAATATTACTGTATCCCAGACACAATATGTCTTAGGGTCCCTTTCTTAAACATCATGTCCTCTGTTTTAATGCATGGATTACCAATTATTGTTGCGTGATATTATCGAATAAACTTTAGGCTCATCCCTTTTAGATGTCCATAAATAAATTATAAACAAATAATGGATTCCATTAAAAATTGTTTAAAAATTATAAACACAAAAATCTAACTAGTGTACCGTTGCTTAGTTGATCAGTATCAGCTCATTTGTTTATCTTATTCCTAATAGTAATAAAAGGCCTACTGATTTTAAACATTCAAGTACTTTTAATGACTGCAGAAAATGATGAGCTTTTACATCAAAAGAAATTATTAGTATATTGTAAGTTTTTAATCGGACTTATACAATATTATACAGTATTTAAATGTACGCTAAGAATTAAATAACTTCATCATTGTTATTATGGCATAATCATTTTGGAAAGAAATAGAACACCAACATATCATAAGGACGTTTCTTTTTATAATAAAATATGCTTGTGAGAAATAATTGCTTCATTATGATAAAGAATCGATGAAACATTTCAATCGGCTCGGAAAATTATACATTTGAAACTCATAAGAAATGGATAGTTATTTCTCCCTGGATGTCCTTAGTATCTTTATTCATCTTGTCCCTCCATGAGGAAGATTCTGTCACCACTGATGGACGACCCAATATCCCATTTGGCAAGACTGATTCATCCACGCGCAAAATAGCTGCAATCAAATGAATTGAAATCATTCACGAACTGATACGGATAGAAAAACACCACTCCAGGATAATTATAGGCAAAGATAGGATTGCAAAATATCCTTCCCCGATCCTGTTTTGACAAAGAACTCCTGGAGCCACACCCCTCTTCAAGAGTAATGCCAGTCATCACGGAAGAAAGATCGCACAAATCTGGATTCTTGGCTGCCAGGTCAGAAGACGGGCATTGATTACACGCGCAATCAATGGCGGCTTTTGAAAGGGTACAGACATTTGTTAAAAGTATCAAAAGACTTTTTAATTTCCATAATAGCCAGCGCATTGTCTCGTTTCAGCTGTTCTTCTGCAACGTACAGGCAGCTTCTCTAGACATCAGCTGGATATAATAACGTGTTTCCCAGTGACCGCCTTGGTGTGGGAAGTGGAGTAGGGTCTTCAAAGAAGATTTCTTTAAAAAGAACAAAATACTTATTAAAAAGAACAACGTTCGTATTGTTCCGTCAAATTCGCGAATTCTTTTAAACGTTCCAGTAAAAGCGCGGTATAGTTTAGCCGCCTGTTTTGAATTGTGGAAGAATTTTATGTCCATTGATCATCTACATCAGATTTCATAATAGTACATCAAATGATTTACCTTCCAAGTGGTTTCGACGAGACATCTCGTCCACCAATATCTAAACTGCGAATGACGAGATATATCGTCTATCAAGATCTGAAAAATTTGCTAATGACGTGATATCTCCTCCATCAATATCTGAGAAATTCTGATAATGACAAGGTATCTCGTCAAAAAGATGCTACCTATTTGTTGGTGATGACCAGATCAAGATCTGGTCAGTTTTCTTCTAGTGGAAAGATAACTCGTCCATCATGATCTGTTAAGTTTGGGTCATGACTAGATATCTCGTCAATACGACCACCTCGGATTAAGAAAAAGTCCATTACTTCATGTATGGTTGAAGCAACTCAAAATTTGCGCCTAAAAACCTTTATTATTCTTACCATTTTCAAAAGAGTTTTGTTATTGTTAACCATCTAAGCATCACGAGACTTTCGAGTAGTGCAGTATTCCTTTCACTGTACAATACAATTAATGACCAAATAACCGTATCTGTTGTTTCTTAGAAACCTAGAATAAATTCTATTGGACAAGATAAATCTGGTTTGAAGTCATACAGGGTAGACTTTAGGTTGTTGCATGTATACGTGCGTGTGAACCAATCATATAATTTAGTATTAGTTTTAGGAAAATTTATTTTCTTATATTTAGATTTAGTTGCATTCAAAAACATATTAGCAAGAAATCCGGCATAAAGTTATAAATATTCTAGGATTCAATTGAATTTTGGTTTTCAATAAATACTGTATATCTTCAGATAATGTGTTAGTAATGAAAGCTATTATTTCTGACTAAAAAATCAATTTATCAATTTTCAAATGTATTTAGACCCATTCATTTCGACATGATGCAATTATAATAATAAATGTAACTTATTTGTGTTCCTTACGTTATATACAACAATTCAATAAATACACAAATCTCAGAGGTTTGGAATAGTTAATTGCCGTAAAAGCAACCTCGATAAATGTTTTCTCGAAACATTTTCTCACCTTTGAAAAGGAATTATTTCTAAATTCCACAAATAGATGGATGTACTGTTGATCCTGCAGTACGTACCTCAATTCTGTTGAATTTGTTTATTTATTTCAGTTACTTATTATTATACGAATATTAGTGGTTTTTATATGTTCCAGAATGTGGTGCCGAAAAGCAATTGTTTGGCTTCGGTAATTGCTTGGCCGTGTTGACTTGTTGTAGGGAAGTCTCTGTTTCATTTTGATTGTATTCAAAGAATCCACGGTCTTATATGATTGCTTCGGGCTATCATATCTTCGAATCAGAATCTGTCTTCTTTTTCTGATCTCAATCTTTTCTCCTTTTCCCCTTCTATCCTTAATCAATCCTTCCATCATGGTTGGTTACCTTGCGTTACGTGCCAATGCAATAAGGATATGCATTTTGGAATATCAGCACTGTTTTTGTATAACAGCGTGTATTAATTTAATTTATATCAATAGTTTGTACTTGGTTGATATTACATTTCTTGTTTTTATGGTAATATGTTTCAAATTTAGAAAGGTTTTTGATAAAAATGTAAGTTTTGCTAAAAAACGCGAAAATATTTCCATAAATACAAACTATCGAAGTCAGCATGGAAATAGCGTTCGTTAGCTGTCAATTCATGCAACAAATTATTCTTGGTATAAAAAAACTAAGTAACTATACTTTAACACATTTTCAACGATTTTATATTTGAATTGGGGTGAAACACATGCTGTAATCTTAGAGACAAAATAGTTTTATGCTTTCAAGGAAATGGATACCATCTATGATAAATCTTGACATTACGTTTTCTTTCTAAACAAGTATTCGTGCATTTCAATAGTAAACAAATAGTAGGCGTACTTAAAATAGGTGCTTGAAACGTTTGCCATGGAAAGTTTTCCGGATTGTACAAAATAACTACTTAAAAATGTAACAGGCTAATGAAGATGAAGAATAGATATATGTTTTCCGTATTTTTACATGGTATACCTTCTATTCAGTTAAAATCTTCAGCTTTTTGAAGTAAGCGCATTTTTAAGTTAGTGCCACAACATAGTTTTTATCTCTAGTGTATCATTATCTCTAGTAATATCATAAAGCTCTCAAATCGAAGTCTGATGACACTTACAGCGAAATGAAAGCGTTAGTTGGAATAGTTTCTAGTATCTATCATAATATTATCAAATCAAAGTCTAATGAAATTTGTAAAGCAATAACCGCGTTAACTAGAATAGTTTCAACTCAAAAATAATTCGTTCTAAGATTGTTCGTAAGTACAAAATTAATAATCTTATCAAGAATGTTTTCAAACTTTGAGATTTAAAGACACAACAGTAAAAATGACACGAAACAACCGATTCAAGGTTAGTCCTTAAATAAAGCTAAATCAATATGTATTTAATTTAAGTGTGTCCTCTTTTGTATTAAATCTGCTAATAGTGTAACAGGATTTATTTAAGATTCGTTTTAAACTCTAATTTTGAATAGAGCTGTTATATAAAAGGTTTGCAATGAGCATATTTTTAAGCTTGTCAGTTTTGATAAGTTTTCGTATTTAAGGAATACGGAGATAAATGAATTTACTATAAGTTTAGATTTATTTTAATTTAGTGAACAGTTTCCTTCCAAATAAAAATGCGAGCAAAGCACATTAAATTTTTCCTCTTGTTTCAATTGAACTATCATCAAAAACAACAATACTTCATTAATATGTATTTAAAGTTGGCGAAAAGAAAATCAAATTATTTAAGCTATATTATTTAGATATATAATTATTATTATTAAAATTAATATTTATTTATACAAAATTAACACGCATATTATTATTATTGTTGTTATTAAAATTGACATTTATGTATGCTAAATTGACACACATATTATTATTATTATTAGAGATTTAATGAAACAATAATATATTATTAAGGATATTATAATTAATATTCATTCATTATTATTATTTAAATAAACATTTATATATAAATAAAACTAACTCACATTTTACTATTTTGTACAGTGAATTTACTTTCAGAGTTAAATAATCATAGTTTAGAGCTACAATTCATTTATAAACCAACACTTAATTTATTTAACTTCTAGTCGGTATATATACAGACTGTAAATCAGAATACAACTTATAAACACGCCTTAAGTGTTACCGCATACAAATATGCAAATATCACAGCCCCCAATCTTTCTTGCGGGGTGTGTTAGTAGCAGTGTGAGTCAGATTTAGTTGTTCATATATCGCCCTTCAAGTAAACAATACGAAAATCGATATCGCTCCCTTGGATTAGAAGCCTCGGTTCTAGCCACATGACTGGTCGGGGGTCTCTCCCCCCTCGCACCGTGACCGGACTGCCATGTGTCAGCTGCTCTGGCTAACTAGGAGCTCTGTGTTTGATGAGGATTTATTCGCCGGTTCAATCTGAGCGGACGGTAAAAAGCGTCCCATTGTTTCCAGTCTGTGGGGTTGGAATCCAAAATTAACTGAGATATTCATTTTGAGGTTATTAAGATTTTATTTTTTCTTTAAAATGTTATTTCATTTATGTTCAATTTAGAAACTGTGTATAACTCTTTAGTTAACTCTTAATGAACTCAGTTCAATACCTAAAAATTTGTGTAATTATTAAACTCGTTTTGCTCAAAATATGTATTTCTAGCTTCGAGGTTTCTTTTCTAAAAAACTACTTTCTTAAGATTGAAAGTATAACTTTACCAAATGTTCTACAGACCTCAAATATTGAAAATTGAACTTTTTTTACACGAGACTCATTGTTTGATACAAATTGTAAATATATATATATATATATATATATATATATATATATATATATATAATTTTTTTTTTTTTTTTTCCTCAATTTCACAAAAATATTTTTTTTTTAAATTTGGATAGCATAATCAGAAATATGTACTTCATTGCATAAGAAAATGTCAATTGAGTATTCAAAAAAAAGTTCAATTCGTAACGTTCAATACATAAACATCTTTCAAATACATAAAAAAGTTAGATCCAGAATCTTCATGATGTTTGTAAATATCAGTAGATTATACAAAAACGTTCAATCAGGACTCTTCAGTATATAAGTAAATTTCTATCGAGTATACAAACAAACGTCAGGGGAGTTATCTCGTCTTTAATAGATTGCCGATATTGTGGTGACAAGATCAGGATCTACTAAGCTTTCTTCAAATGACGAGATGTTTTGACCATCAAGATATTACCAGATTTGCTAATGACGAGGTGCCTCGTCAAGACAGCCACCAAGAGGGCTTTTTCATAGTCCGTAGGTAAAGAGGTAAAATTGATTCAGGATTAGTAAGGCAAAGCAGTACCATTCTTGGTTGAAAATCTCCTCTGCAGTAGAGCACATTTCATTGTGGCGCGCAACCTTAAGAGATTTTTTCGAGAATTTTCGTTCAATCTCTTATGATTTTGAGACATCTTCCCTTTACCTTTCCCGGGTGATAATATTCAAATTGATCGCAGGTTAAAATGAATAACGAAAAACTAAAATGTTAGTTGTGGACTCATTATACCTCTGTGTAATGAGAAACAAATAACAAACACGTGTTCACATTCAAGCGATGGTGTCGGGTCATTCCGATTATATGTAATTATTAAAATGACGCCCTAAATATGCAAATCCGGTCTCTAAAACTCGAAGGCGTGCTGAAGGGGACCCACTTTACAGTGAAAGCGGTGGTCTCGTGCTGAAAGCGACGACGCGAAAGATGAATTGAAACTCTGTTTCACTCAGTGTGAATCACGAATGCAGCAGTCTGTGCAAGCAGGACAGTATTTTAAAGAGGATAAGACCTAATTGGAGCAAGATTCTAAGACTAAAGTACTTTTACTACACCAGTCCTGTTACTTTATTGACACACGTAGCACAACTAAATTAAAACCTACACGTACTATGTTCAATTTAATATATATATATATATATAACTAAACAATTTAAATCTATTTGTTAGATTTTTAACTCATTATTGATTTCAAGATATTAACTGAAAGTGCAAAATATTACATACACTTAGAAATTATTTTATAAATTATCATATAGAACGTTTATATTAAAAGTATCTGCTAGTGAACTAGGTGGTAAAAGGCGCAAAAGTAGCAATGTCAGTGAGTAACTGCGATGTAGGTATATGTTTGAACGGGCATAACTGTATTTCTACCTTTTAACTTTAGGGCTATTTCTGTTCAACTATCTCCATGAAGACTACATGAAATATGCTAAGTATTTCAACAATGTTGCCGTAGGTCTCTGAATAATTAGCTCTTGTATAGCAAACTGACATTAGAGTGATAATACAAGCTTGCCAAAACTGGAAAATGTAGCCACAAGCAATGGTCCTTACCTCTCAAAATGCCGAGACTTTTCAAAGAAATTCAGCAACTATTCTGAAACAGATCACATACGAACTTAATGAGGACCGTATACTACTACCATGTCACAATCTTTAAAGCTGAAGTTCCTTTTATGAGAACCAGATACCGAAGGATTGGGATCTCTATTTATCGCAATTAAATCGTAGGAGGAATGAAAGAATATACTAAGGTTTGTTCAAACGGTTTCTGCTGAATTACATTGGTGAGTAAGTGCATGCAAAGCTTGGACAACTGGAAGCAAATTGCATGTTCACTCTTCAAAGTTGTTTAATGAACATAAACCTATGCGGCGTAGTAGTTCAAGGAGGAATGTTTACTTTGGATTATTTAGTGGTCTCGTGCTCTTGGAGTCATCGATCAGTTTCTCAGATTGTGTAAACATCTTTGTCTCGTTGTTAGATGAGGACCTTCGCTTTATTAGATAAGAATAAGGTAATTGTACGTAGTATTGAACAACTAATATCTCAGAGGTAATTATCGAAATATAACGAAATTTACATAACAGACTACCATCACAGTAGAAGCATCTCTTTTGTTTTCATTCAGTAGATAATTCATTTTTCAAATAGAAGCAGTTTTGTATTTCGTGGTGCTAAAAATATTTTAGAGGCTCGTTTAAAAAGGCTATTATTAAAAGGGAAAAGTTTAGCAATATTTGTATTGCTTGATGTATCGTATAATACACTTGACCGTGAATATTAAATAAAAGATTCCTGATATTTTTTTTTCTTGAAACAAGTGTATTTTCCCCCCAAAGCGCATATTTACCTCCTGCATGCAATATAGAACAAGTATCCATATTTCGTGCAGTTTTTCATATTTGGAAAATATATTGGAAATTTGTTTTGTAGAAAACATTCTGATGAAAAATAAATGCTTTTAATTATTGAAAAGCAATTCATTAGTATTTTGCGCCGAAACCGGATAATTCAGTTTAGCTGAAATGCTATACTCCCCGGAAAGCTTCAAGACTCTGTAAAATTTCTCCTGTGAACTCCACCGACACATTCCCTTTTAATAATATATATTCTACATATTACTGAATTATATTCTACTAGGTGGCCTGCCCCCTGCTCGCTAACGCTCGCCAACCCCCGGAGGATTGCTTCGCAATTCTCATTGGTTCGCTGCGCGAACCTATGCTCGCTTCGCTCGCCTCAATGAAGACATGTGTCCTAGCAGAAGGGATTGTTTACAAAATATGTTACTAAAAAAATGTTTTTCAAATCTAAATTTGCTCTATTACAGAAAAAATATATACAGTATCTCTAAAATCAGAATTCAAATGAAAACTTTGTGCAAATTTTGACTCGAAATGTGAGCGTTGCTTTGGAAATTGAATACCCAGCATGTTGTTTGTGTGTACATTTTCCCAGCACTCAAACGACCCACACTTTTTCATTGCGTTTGTTGCCGAAAGTTGTAGTGCAAGCGTCTTGTTGAACTATAATTGTCGGCCCTGAAAATGACCGTTTTTTAAATGGGCCCTGAAATGATCCTCCGCTTTCTTTGATTTCTATTATAAACTAACTGCAACAGCTCATTAAAATTTCCTTTTTTTTTTCAATAAAATTTCATCCGATAACGCTATAAATTCAATCGATGCGCGAGACTTCGCGATAAACAAACAATCGTACAGTGTTGCCAAAACGCGATTACAAATATCGTCTTTTTTGCTTGCCACGTAAGAGAATTATATATATAGATGTAGTTTAGTTTTAATTTAACAAATTATTGATATAGATAAGAATTTTGTTGTCTGAGGTTGAAATATTTTTTGAGAGCATAGAAATACTCCGAGCCCCTTTTCTGATAAGCAATAGTTTAATTATTTACATATTATTATATACATACTTATTTCTTTTTAAGTATATCCAGCTTGTTAACTTTACATTAAACTGTTTTTGTTCTTGGAAATGGAAGTAAAACCATCTATTTTTATACTCTGTAAGGTGATAGCATGATATATAAAATTTATGAACCCTCGAAAAGTGTCAAAAGTTGTACAGAGAAAAATTGGTACAGTTATCGAAATTTTCCATTATTAATTCCTTTTAATAACTCTTCCAAAAGAAGATCATGCATCAGTCTTCTTTCCAGTAAAATTTTAATCTTACTGGGTCCATTATTGATGAAATGCTGTGTATAAAAAGAAACAATGCACCTCAAACACTGATCCTATTTTTCACAGCAAATGAAGTATCTTCTGATAATAAGGTAAGTTATCGGGAAATGGTGATTCATTAGAATAAAGCTAGGGTATAGGGTATCTGTTACTGACAAAGTTTACACCAGAGAGTAACACAAATGGGGAAAAATTATTCGTTGCAATGAGAAGAGTAAATAATGAGAAATATTCTTCGCGCAGTTATTAATAAGAGAGAAAAGTATATAATTTATTTTATTAAGTATCCTTGAAAGATCGTTCCTCCGAAGCCTAATTTGGGTTGTTTTAATCATGAGCCAATATTATCAGAGCGGCGAAATTGATTACAAGAGCGTCTGCGTTTTGGATAAATGAAAATCTAAAACTATATTCATGTGATCATTCATTTACCTTTTGACTAGAAAATTAGAAATGCGTTTTTTCATTTGATACCCGTTTCTTGCCGATGTGTATTGGAGCAAAATGTCTTCCGAAATGAAACAAAGGAATGTTTTTCTAGTGCGGTTCAACTGTATTTCTCCGGAATTAATCAACATGGTGTTTTCTGAGAAATATTTATTCATTATTCCTTTGAAGTATTTGATATTCGGATAAGTATTATTGGCTTTGACGTGGTTCTGTTTTACGAAAAATTCTATTATCGTAAGTGAACTTGAAAAAAGATCTGGTTGTTAGTATTCGGTAGTTGCCTGCAGCAAAATTTGAATACTTGCTAAAAGAGTTCAAAACATTTTCATCTGAGGGAATTTCGGTATGCACACTTATGTACTGAATATTGTTTATTAGAAACTGAAAAATATGTATTTTCAGCAGAAATTTACATTTTGATTCGTGTATGAGAAACACAAGGTTTAATTAGAAACTGAAGGGGGATTTATAGAAAAACAAAGAAATTAGAAATTGCATTCTATTTAATATAGATGTTTAAATATATGTAATCAGTAAGTCTTACAATGAACTCAACAAAATATTGTTTCGTAAGTTCCCCTTATAGTGTAAGGGTCGTGGTAGCCTGGTTGGAAGAGTAACATACAGCAACCGAAGAGTTGCGAGTTCAAACCCAACAAAAACTGGCGTGTACATTGGGGTTGTTGCACGTTAAATCTGTTGAAGCCTCGAATGTCCTCACATTGGGGTGGTGTGAAAGTTACCAGCTCAGGAGTGACCTCGTCATCTGACCGTGATTCAACTGTGGTGTTGTCCTCAAATCTTTCCATTCGGGATTGATCCCGGACCATCCCAAAATAACCCGTTGCTCCAATATTGCTCCAATGCAATGTTAATTAAATACCTACCTACTATTATAGTGTAAAGAAACACGCTGTAAATGTCTTTTTACGTGGAATGCTATTTACGACTTTAAGATTCATGATTTAATTAACGTTTCTTAAAATATATTTTATTAAAGTAATTGATTGGTTTGGTGTTTTTTTTTAACTCGCAAGGGCCATTTCTAGCCATGCTAGACACAATACAATATCAAGTAAGACAGACAAACAATGTGCGTTTTACTTACAAACGAGAAAAATATACTCACTGGGAGTATTAAAGTAATTGAAAAGTAAACGAAAAATAATCTCGCTCTATCAAATCTAACAAAATTTGTTAGATAAGTCTTGGAGCCTTCTTTGAGACTTGCACAAGTAGAAGGAATTTTAAGACATAAATAGTATTCTCACTTTGCAATGGAACATCAAAGTTGATGATTACGAGTTATATAGTTATAGGATTATCCAATTAAAAATGGCATAAGATTCCTTAAATAAAATTATCAAATGTTGTAACACGTTCAAAGACTTTCTATGTAACAAAGCAGTTAACGAAGAAATTTAAAAGCGTTAGATTTTTTTTAATGTTATATAAGTGATATCAGTAATATTTTCAACTTTTAATGTTTCAAAATGATTCATAACTAATAGTTAATCATGGGTAATTGTGTTCATAATAATAAACACAAAGACTGCTTCCATACGTGTAAATGTAGAATAGTATAGGTAAACGAAGAGAGTGGGCGAAGTTTTCTTTTTAATTGCGTTAAACTTCTAAGGTCACTATGAACTTTAACGAGACATTGAGAATCACTGGCAGGCAACAAATAAGTCAAACTTGACTCAGTTTTCCATATTTCTAAGCCTAATGATCTTTTGATATCTTCGTGAATTGATTACTACATCCTGTTACAAGAGTCTGGAGTATTAACGACGATTTCACGCTGTCTTCTGTAAACCAGCCAAGCAATATACACGAAACAAACCTTAGGACAAAACAGTTAGAATAGAAAATGAATCACAAAATGTCCTTTAGGGAATTCTAAAAATGCTCTCTCCAGTGCAGTCTAATAAAATATGCCCCAAGTCTCTTCATAAAGGCAAATAAGGCATTTGTTAAAGTCAGGAAGGTGAAAACAATTCAGGAGGCCTGAGTTACAATGTGGCCTATCCTGGCTTTATCAGAAAAGTGGCAGCTGCTCTTGTGATTTTTTTAAGTAATGAAGGTCATTATATATATGCTCACTCTAGAAATGAAAAGAATGGTGATTCATTCGACAGTGTTCCACCATGAAGTACGCCAAAGTCGTGAATTAAACATACCGCAATTAAGGTATCACATAAAATATTTAAAGTTCAAAAATAGTTTCGACACTGCTTTTTACACCGCATATGTTTTCGATAGGTCTACAAATCTCCTAAAGTATCAATTCCGTTTCTTTGCGTTGCTACTCTGAATATTTTCTTTCTTGGATATCCGCCACTGGGCAAGCAAACCTATCGATCCCTATTCTTTTGTGGACACATCTCTGTTTGCCCAACAGCTCAACCCTTTAATTCGTTTAAATAGGTTTTAATTTTCACTTTTAAATCCAGCATATCTTCCCAGCAGGGCACTTCATTTGAAGTCAGATTGACTTTCGGAAGAGGCATCCGTTTACTCTGCAAATATTTGAGCTGGAAGAATTGAGAAACAGGTTGTTAAAAGTACGTCGCACATTTTTATACCTTAATCAATTCGTTTACTTATATTTTTTCCAAACTTTGAGACGGTCTTTTCGAATTATTTGATCGTAAGGCAAACTCGTGCTTTCTTTTTATACGGCTTCGAGAAACAAGCGAAATCTGTAAATTAGATTTAAATCAATTGGCTTTCGGTGAGGCACACAAAGCGATTGTGTCCTAATGTGGAACCGTTTTTCTAATTCTGTTTGCTATCTACTCAAATAGCATTCCGATTTAAGCTATCTATTGCTTTTACATGTAACCCTTTCTTCCTTTCTATCGATTCCAACATCAGACGAAAGGAGGCTGTAGCGATAACGTTATTGTATTTATTCCGAAAGAAATAGTTCCTCCTTAAGCAATTCTAGATATTGCTGGCAAGGGACGTTAATTTCTCGGGCACTATTGCAGAGCTATTGGAAGTCAATGTAGCATGATTTATGTCTAGAGCGGGAAGTATAGTGTTCCCAAAGTTATATAAAAGGAATGCACAATTTTCACTGCCAACGATTTGCAAGATATCTAACGGAAGAATGAAGCACATGAAGGTATACTTTTTAAGTTATGCACAAGAAATATTTAATTATTAATTACAAACCCTATTAATTCTTCATTTTTTTTTTAGATCTGAGCTTTGAATCGGGGAATAAAGTAATTACTAGAAATGCTATACATTTGGTAAAACTAAAAAAGCATCTGAAGCAAAAAAAAAAAATATTGATATTCTAGGAAATAATGTAAAATTTTGAAACTTTTCCAAAACTTGTTTTCTAAAACAGCTTCTCTAATCGGGTTTTAAAATTTAAACTGTTCAAAACAGTATCCGTATTTCAAAATTTAATCAAAATAAATTTGTTTGATTTGTTATTATTTTTTCATATTTCACACAATACAAAATTCAAAATGTTCTGTTTCCCAAATACCTATGTTTATGAATAAGCCAAATAAAAAACTTCTATGATTTTTCTTGTTTGAAAATCAGACAGTTAAAACATTTGATATTTTGAGGTGAAAGAAATTTCGATAGTAAATGATCTCATTCAACATGAAAGATAAAAAAATTATTTTCTCTTCTCTAATACATCATATTTATACAATATTATACTACAGGGTGGCCATAAAATAACTTTCAATCTCTCTCTCTCTCTCTCTGAAGGCGTCTGTAGTTAAATCAAGTATACGGAATGGAACCAATTTCGGTGTTGAAACATTTGAAGACATGGAGATGTATTCCTTGAAAAAAATTTTAGAACCAACAGTCGTCGATAGGGAGAAATTTGGAGCTGTTGTATTCGAAAGCAGTCTAACATTTGCATTAAAAGCAGATAAAATTGATTATGTAAACTGCAAAATTGTATCTGGTGTGCTGTGTACTTTATAGCTGAGCATGAGCCGGATTGCTCAAAAGTCACAACAGAGAAAGGTCTGACATTAAATTGATTTATGGGGTCAAGCGTAACCTTATTCTGGAGAATAAAAGATTGTTTCCAGTGAGTTAAATCTATATTAATGTGTGTCTATTGACAGGTGTTTTTAATTACATCGCGTCATATATCCAGCTGGCGTTCTTGTTGTTGGATCAAACTTTGCATAATCCATTTCATCTGCGTTTAAAGCAAACGTTCGACTGTCTCAACACCTAATTCGGTTACTTTCCTCTTATTCGATTAAACTACAAATGTCTTGAAAGAGAAAAAGTTATTTAGGACTACATAGTATTTTAGATACATAAGAAATGCACAAACAAAGACGAATATCAGTGTTTTCAAGATTGGTCTCCATAATTTACTGCATATTTAACAAGATTAAAATCTGATACATCAAAGCGAAGAAGCTGGCTTAATTTTGCAATAGTTATCACGATAACAAAATATTTTCAAACGTTTCCCTAAGTCCTTTTGCGTATACAAATAGAAAAATAAATCATCTTAAAAGATTTCGGCGAGACTTAAATCGTTTGGTGAAGAAGTGGTATAGGAATAATAAATATCAACCACATCTTTAGTTTTTCGTATAATTACTAAGTGAGGTATTATAACTGCTGAATTAAGAATAATGTATCCTACCGCAATGCACAAAGCTATAAGAATGCTTAATGTCATTACTTTTTGCTATTAATATCGTCAAAAGAGAGCACGATATGGTTTCTATTCGAAGTTCTATCGTGTACCTCCTTTTAAATTCCGTGTGATTGCTGAATTAAAAGCAACGCATTTGCGTCCCGGGTACGTGTAAGAGATCCATTTTCGCGTACCAGAAAGTTAAGCCTTTGAAAGATGGCAGTAAAATGAAGTCTAGAAGCAGAAGATAAAACATAGGACTGCATAATCCCACTGTTACGACCGTCTAATTATGAATTCATTTTCGTAATTTTCGCGAAAGTTTTAAGGTCCATAAAGTAATTTGTATCCAAACTAAGCCCTTGCTGTCCCTTAAAAACAGTTTAATTAACTTTACTCCTCCAAGCAGGTTTTCCGTCTTCACGCTTAATTGTTTAAAAACTGTGCTTATGTTACCCGCTCTAACAAAATATGTCTGCCATGTTAACGAATTAACTAAGCAGGATGCATAAAATATGATGTTATCTGTCATTTAAGCGTTGTGGAACGTCAGCCGATGCGCATTTAGGCTGCTAAAGGAGGCTTAAATTATAAATCCGGGAAAGAATGGTGTTAAAGTAAGAGCTTTTTGTTAGTAGACATGTACATTAGATGAAATGCTAAGCTTTCGCTGGATATATTCGATTCAATTAATGGTATTAAGACATTTTTTTTCTGAACAAAAACTATTTATTCGACGGCTATGTACTTTGCACTACAAAATTTTCAGAGGAGGTTATTAAATGTTCTATAAAAATAACGGGATTATATGGAATACTTTTTAAGAGCTTTTTCATGTTTCATGTCTTAACCTTAACCATCTGTGGGCCATTTCCGAGTCGTATTGCTCTTTCCACGCGAAACACAAAATGACTCAATAAGTACATCTATTGGTTGAAAGAATCCTAGGAGAGATTCCATTAATCAAGGTCAAAACTGGTTAAAGTAGATTCAGGGAAAACTGCAGAAGGACGTTAATTAATTACTATTACCATGACCGAACAGTGTCGTATTGCTTTAACCTCAACACAAGTAATGGCTATGTATGTAGTTCGGTGTAAATTCAACTATCTACGTCAATGCTTTTCAGTTCAACTGAAAATTATGAATTATTTCCTCCAGTGCCAGCTTTTGGACTGAAAGTCCTTCCAGCATTAAGTTGGCGAGTACTCGACAGTCGCAATCCTGTCCCAGAGCGCCATTAGAAGTAGTACCAGATCGTACCTACAGTGAACAGAGAGGCGATACTGTTCGAGCGCCATAAAACCCAACTCAAACATACAGCCTACTTAAGAACAACGTATTTAGTCACTCGGATACTGGTGGGGAAGTTAAGTAGGTTTTCTAATTAACATTGCATTGAAGTAACACAACGTGCTATCGGCGACTGTCCGGGATCAATCCCAAAAGGATATGCCACGTAATTTTGAACCACGGTCATACGACGAAGCAACATATGAACTGACACCCCACTCTCCTTGCTTTCATTACACGCCATGAGGTCATTTGAGGCCGAGACAAATCTAACGTAGACCAGCTACCTTTGTATACGACAGTCTTTGGTTTGTTGAGAACTTGTGACCCTTCGGTTTCTAATCCGTTACTCTTCCAACCAATCTACCGTAGTCCGCTACTGGTGGGACAGTTATGGATTAATTAATGAATGGAAAGTAGTCGAATTTACGTAAACTAGAGCAACACAGCGGACTGTTTATGGCGGTCCGGATCAATTATGAAGGAAATATGTATTGACTATACCAACAGATCTACTGTAGTCCGCTACTGGTGGGACAGTTATGGATTAATTAATGATTAGAAAGTAGTCGAATATACGTAAACTAGAGCAACACAGAGGACTGTTTATGACGTTCCGGATCAATTATGAAGGAAATATGCATTGACAAATTACTTTAGCATGTATTATACATTTTAAGAGTTTTCCTTGCGGTATTTCTTCTCGGTATTTATCAAATCAACACCCTTGCATGCTTTTAAGCACCCCGTGTATGGAAGGATTAGTTTACTTTTCCACGCATTTCCATCTTGCTTGAGCACAAATAGAAACCGATACAACTACAAAAAAGCGTAAAAAGCGAATCAGCTGTTTTTACAAAAAAAAAAAAGTTTATACGGAAGTTTTAGGCGAAAAAAAATGTCACGCTCGATTTTTCAACCTGATCATCGAGACTTAAAGCTTCCCTCCCCGAAGTCAACTCCGATCGCAGAGGAAGGGGCAACTTTTCAACATTCAAAATGTGTGAAAGGAAAATAAACCCGTGACTGTAGAATTCCAGAGAATGAGAGAAGCAAAGTGCTCTCTAAGCTAGTTGGGTGAGCTACGAACAAAACCACGTCGAAGTTCATATGCAGATTTTTTTCCACTTTCAGTGATTTATTTGGAATTCCCCCCTTTTCCCACTTAGGCCTTAGAAATGGTTGAGAAATTGATTTTTTTCCCACCCTCATTCAGGTTCTCTCATTCACTTTTCTCCGATGTGAACACTCCAAAGCGCTTTTTAAGACGACTGAGAATATATCATTTCGGCCGACAGGAATCTAAAGAACTAGAGTTATGTGGAATAAAAGAAAATCGTGGTAACAGCAAAAAAGGGAAGGAACACTCCTCTTTCTGAGTGACCTGTGTGAAAGTAGGAATAGAAAATAAAATCACGATGGTATTCGAGGGAAAAAAAGGTCTGCTACGACTCTTTCAAGTAGAGACTGCACCAGCAGATATAGAAAGTTTAACTTAGAGTCGCGTTCTTCCAGATTATGATGCAGGGGAGAAATCTTCTTGCGGTTATGCAAAATGCTTTCAATTATTTAAGACTGCAATGAGCTATTTCATTTGTTGAACTAGAAGATTTATGTAAACTGATCGGGCACATGCTTCCGTTTGATCCGAATAGATTCAGATCGGGAATAGACTTATAATGTACCATTCAAATTTAGTAGCAGTACTAGCGAAGTATGGAATCTATTATAAAGTCTCAATCTTTTTGAACATCGTTTATATTTACTGAACAAGACTCACTTCTGCATTGTTTTTGCACTGAAATTTTTACGTTTTTTTTTTAAAACTCTCCTGGTGAATGTTCCGACAAGACAAGTCGTCATTAGAAGAACCATTCGCATATCAAGATGTTTGACTAGAAGATTTATGTACACTGATCGGAATACACTTCCAGTTCATGCGAATAGATTCATATCGAGAATAAACTTTAAAATGTACCATACAAATGAAGTATCACTACTAAACATGTAAAGCATCTATTATTATAAAGTCACGTTTTTTATACATGATATAGTTAATGTACAGGACTCTGCTCTACATAGAGCTTGCATTGAAATTCTTACAGGTGTTTTTTAAACTCTCCTTGTGAATGTCTTGATAAGGTATCTTATCATTAGAAAAACCATTCGCATATCTTAATGAGCGAAATATCTCGTCTATTAGAATAAAACTGATCTAATCTTGATATCGTCATCAAACAAAAATGGCAATATCTTGGTGACGAGATATCTCGTCATTACCACACTTGATCAGACCATGATATACGAGATATCTCGTCATCACCACACTTGGTCAGACCGTGATGTACGAGATATCTCGTCAAAACCACTTGGATTATTGATGCCCGACCACTGGCTTCTTCGGTCGTTGGTATTACAAAGGGCAGACTGAGGTTACGAGCGGAGTACGTAGAAATGAAAGACCTTGACAGACTTAATGTTCACCACCCCACATATACATAAGGGTCTTTGGTTGGCTAGATTGTGGATGCTACAATGCCGTTCACATGTTTATCAATACCATACCATACTCTGGAAACTCCACCAATGGTTCGCGAGCTATGTTAAGTTTGAGCAAACGAAGGACCACCAATGCATAGAAAAATCGCATATAATAAATAATTTGCGTTTCATAGTCTTATTTACAAAAAAAAACGTTCTCAAACCTAATTGGTAGATGGTTAGTTTAATGAAAGTCGCACTGGAGCAATACAACTAGCTATTGGCGACAGTTCGGAATCCATCTAGAAGAGAAATAATCGAAGACTAATTTTGAACCATGATCAGATTACGATGTAACACATGAAGTGGCGCTCTACTCTCCGAATTTCCACACCTCATAACATGAGAACATTTGAGGACGCGACAGGTTTAACATGCACCGATCCCCATATAGACGATGGTCTTTGTAGTTTTGAACTCGTAACTCTCCTATTACTTATCCCGTGATGCGTATCCCATTTATGTTCAAAATAAACGAAACATTATCAAATCTTGATCCACGACAGAAGGATTTTTTAAAATTTGGAATATATTTGAAGGGGAAAGATTCGAGAACAATACCACGTCCTTTTGAAACACGGTCAAACCCAATTGAAGGACCCCTTAATTGGTCTTCAACTTAATGACTCATTGGCATAAAACAAACGACTGAGAAGGCCTCTGAAGTTCTATTTGTGTAGTATTATTTCATTATCGATGTAAGGACCACTAAAAGATTGGAATCTTGTTACAGGGATTTTCCGAAACATCGATCATCCCTATCGTGAAATAGCAAGAAGTAACTGCAGTTCACAGTACCTAAGGCAACAGAAGTGATTTCTATTCTTAGGAATTCCCATTGAAGTCAAGTACGGATATAACAGCTTTGTTTTTATCCCTGAATGTATCCTCTCGCCTAATCCCAAGGGTAGAAGCTCTTGTTAGCAATAAAACATGGTGACTAATATTTTGTTGAAAGACAACTCTTAGAACTCCGGTTATACACAAGTAATAGAAATTGTCATTAAAATATATAAATTATTTGCAAATTAAATTCTTTGTTTATAACCTTTTGGTTTGTACAATTTATCTCGTTATCGCATAAAGTTAATTTTATTGAAATTAACTTCCTACTATATATATATATATATTATATAATATATATATATATATATATATATATATAT